>QANX01004621.1:0-70389 GCA_003254975.1 Ochetophila trinervis
TGAAGCAATTACTTTGGAAATTTCGATGGAAATATCGGAGAAATATCGAAAATTTCCACAGAAATTATAAAAATTTTGACCAATTTGTGAAGGAATTACCATGGAAATTTCGACAGAAATATCACGAAAATATCGGAAAAATATCGAAAATTTCGACAGAAATTATAGAAATTTTGACCCTTTTTTTTTGGGAATGAAATTAATATCTCCCTCTCCAAAAAAAATAAAATTTCGCCGANATTTCGGTGAAATTTCATTGAAATTTTTGATTTTTTCATCCTTGCTTCTAACATGAAATATACATTTTCTTTTTTAATTATGTAATTTGTCTTCTGTAATATGAAATTTATTGTATAAGTTATACAAAATCTTATAAATAACTCTTATAAACCCTTTAACTGTGATTATGTATATCATATATATTGTCCTCTCCTCATTAAATCATTTATTAAGGTATATTTAGTACGCTATACAAAGATATGAGATAGCACTAAATCAATGCAAACTACTATTTGATAATATTTAACTTGCACAAAATTAATATGAATCGCATTAATTATTACAATCTGGTTGTCTAAGGGGTATTGGATACATTGCACCTTTAGCAAAGCACTTTTTTTTTTTAATAAAAACTATTTATTTTGTCAAGCAACAATGCTATTTTGTTTTTTCTTATTTTCTTTTTGTTTGTCTATTCTTTGCCATGATAAGTAGTAAATAGATATATAATTTAAAAAAATCCATTCAAATGTTATTCATTTTTTAATAATATTTTCATTTTTAATGCTAGATTTTTTTCTTAATTTTTTTATATTATATAATTTTAGATAATATAGTTATTTATCATATATTATATAATTTTAGATGATGTTATTATAATATGAATTTAATAGTTATGAATATTTAAAACATAATTAGTAATACAAAAAAAATATGACAATTTAGGAAAAGAGGCATTATTTTTGTTCTTGTGTTGTATTCAATAGTTATAGAAAAATTGAAATAGTATTTTTTTTAATAGTAAAATTTTTCTTATTCTTCTAATATTGTAGAACTTAAGACAATTTTTTTTAAAATATTATATAATTTTAGATAATATAATTATTTTTCATATATTATCTAATTTTAGATGATGTAATTATTTTTCATATATTATATAATTTTAGATGATTTAAATATAATATGAATTTAATAAATATGAATATTGAAAACATAATTAGTAAAAAATATGACAATTTAGGAAAAGAGGCATTAGTTTTGTTCTTGTGTTGTATTCAATAGTTATAGAAAAATTAAAATAGTATTTTTTATTTTTTAATCGTAATTTTTTTCTTATTCTTCTAATATCATAGAACTTGAGACAATATATTTATTATCATGAATAGTAATCAAAACTCAATTTAATATATTATTAATAATGTAATTATCCAAAAATCACATAAGTAATAATAAAAATTCTATTTTATCTAATTTGAATAATATATATTTATTTAAAAATATATGAATAATAATAATAAACCAATTTAATCTATTTTGGATTCTGTAATTATTTAATAAGATAATTTGTTTTTTTCAATAATATATAGTACAGTGGAATGGCTTGCATCAAATCTTATACAATATAATATAGCATAGTTCAATACCATATAATCCAGTTTTTTTTTTTTTCTTAATTTAATGAGCAATTTAATTCAGTTTATTTTGTGATAATTAGTAAAATATATTCGTAGGGTATACCCTTTGGCATACCTCTTATACCATTTTTGAAATAATTTAATCAAAAAGTTTTATGTTATCTAATTATTAATAATAATATTTTTCTTTCAAAAAAGTTTAAATTAATATTAATACTAATTTATTGATTATGAGAATTTATGTGATTTTAAATTTTAAAACTTTTATAATTTCTTTTATAAAAGTAATTTTGTCTCGCTGTATATATATATTTTTTAACTTTTAACTTTTTAATATTTTTATTTTTTATTTGGCCAAAGAGAAATATCATTAAGGAGAAAGATGATGAGACAAAATAGCAAACAGGAAATCATGAGATAAATATGGGCATGACAAATATCAGAGGCAAAATATTTTAGAATACTATATTTTTAAACATATAAAAGACAAAATTTCACATGTTCCGATGTAAAAAATAATAATTTTTTTAAAACTATTTAAAATGATTCAATTATTTTTTTTATCATTCCATAGTTATATTAAATATAAAAGAGTGACAAGATTTTAAATTGAAATAAAATTATACGACAAAAACTTTTTATGAAATTAACTCTATATGTTTCAATGGATACATAGACAATAGTGCAAATATAGGCAAAAAAAGAAGAAGCTTATTTGTAGACTTCGCGCGTAAAGCTAGATTTTAATTTGAGCTTCCTATTACTTTTTAATTTGAGCTCAAATTAGTCATGCTTATATTTATTTCCCTCCTCGATTTTTGAAGCTAATGAACCAAGTCATATGCCTCCCAACCATGTATTCTGGCATACATGCACTTGGTCATCCAAAAAAAACCCATCATAACAAACCCCTTTTCTAACATGTTTCTTTGTCTAAGTTTTATTTTTTTGTCTTTTAAATATAAATCAAATTTTAATAATGATGATGGACAAATGAAATTTAAATCTGAAAAAAAAGTTTTATTTTTCTAACTAATTGTTGATTTGCTTAGATCAAGTGTTTTTCTATGTTTCTAAGTAATATAGAACGTGTTTGATGAATAATAAACGATGAATATTAAATTAAAACAAAGTAATCTCTTTTTTTCTATTTTACCTTTTCATATTGATTGAAAAGTAACTTTTGGGTCAATAAGAGAGAGAGAGAGTGAAAGGAAAGACTTTATGGCAAAGAGAAAAAGTGTGAAAAATTTGTTGCTTGTGGAAATAAAACACACAATATATAAAGAAATTAAAAAAAAATACACTTTTTGGCTAGTTCATAAAGCCAGACTTGTACATATATTTTTATAGACTCAGAGGCATATAAATTCCAAATTAATATTAACATCAAGGGGATATTTGTAACTACGTGATATAATGCATATGCCATCCTAATTGTCTTATATATTCATGTCATTATAAATATCCTTCGTATAATTTATATAGCCATTTTTATTTTTGGCAAAGGCAAAGCAAAGGAAAACAAGTTCATGGCTAACAAGTCTAAATTTGTTTTTTACTTTACCCTTATGCTCATCTTTGTTCATCTCTTTGTTTTCAAAAGTGAGTAGTTTATTTAATTAATTAATTCTAATTTTAATTCGCACAAATATATCGCATATCATATATGTGTTCAAAGATTCATATCTTTTTCAAATATATATATAATATTAATTAAATCCGATTTAATTAATTGAAATTTTTATTTTTGTAAATATTTCCAAATTAAATTTGACGAGCTTAATTTTTTGAATGTTGGATGCAGATGTAGTAATTGCGCGATGTGAGGGCAAAAGAAGCCAAACGTGGAATGGGATGTGTTTGTTGCATTCATCATCGAAATGTAATAAGCAATGCATACGTTCGGAGAATGCAACTCATGGAGCTTGTCATGGATTTGTTTATCGTCACTGTGAATGCTATTTTAATTGTAATTAATATTGAGTCCCCAATATATTAACGCATGTAGAGTAAATACTTTTCTTGTTGTATCAGTTTATTAAACTAATGAAGCTTAAGGAATTCAAAATTGTTCCTCAAAGCATAAAATTTAAAACATATACATGTTCCTCAAAACAGAAAATTTAAAAAGAAAAAGAAAAAGAAAGTATATTTCCAATGCCTGAAGGATCATGCATAAATTTTCATTTCTCAATTTCATTTTATTTTTTGATAATTTTCCTTGATAGTTTCATTTTTTTTTAATTGCTCCCTAAGAGACAGCAAAGTAGATATATCCATCTAAGCTCAGACGTGAGTTTTATCCCTTTGAAAACTTTTTTTTGGTAAATTATCCATTTGAAAACTTGAATACTCTAGAACAATAACACTAACAATCTTAAAAATAGAAGGATGACAAACCTTAAAAATAGAGGGATCGGGTTAAGTGACATGTGTTGATATGAGGACAATAACAGGGGGACAATAATAAATCTTAAAAAATAGGGGGATAGGAGTGAAATGACATGAGGTTTTATCCATAATAAGAGTTTTGACAACAACGCCTCAATAGTTTCAACACCAAAGTTTGTATTACACTACGATTTAGCGAGAATGCTAGACTGAAACTCTTCAAAAAAAAGTTGAAAAGAAGAGATCTATGCTACTGAGTGACATATGGCATAGGCAAAAAGAATTTAAAAATTAAATCGGTTGCCAGTTTCAAAAAAAATGAAGGAAAAAAAAAAAAGCGAGAAGAAATAATAATTTTGGAGAAAAATGAAATATGATTTCACAAATTTCAATGTCAGACTTTTCCATTTTTATAAAAAATCAATAGATGAAAACGTGCCATATAGCTGAAAAATTGATTTTTTCTGAAAAGAAAATAACCCGCATCCGAACTCGGGGTCTCCGGACCACATGACGAGGGGTAGTAATGAAAATATACATTAAAATTTTATTTAAAAAATAAATAAATGTACAACATTACTTCATAATGGATTAAAAGTACTAGTGAATGGATAAATATGACCCATTTTGGCTAATATTACTCATCAATGGACAATGTCATTTCTCTACAGACAATAATACTCCACTATGGTATTCTATTATCTCTTTATGGTCAAATGTGACATATTATAGAAAAAGTGAAAAATAAAGTCAACATTACTTCATCATGGATTAAAGTTACTGTAAAATGGATAAATATGATCAAATATGACCAATATTATTCAATAAAAGATGATGCCACTTCTATAGGGATAATAGTACTTTACTATGGTATTTAATTATCTCATTATGGTTAAATGTGACATATTATGGACAATAAAAAAAATAAAAGTCAACATTACTTTGATATGAATAATAATACTTTATTTTGGTAATATATACTACATTATAGTTATATGTTTACTCTATTATGGTCCAATTTGTAATAGTACTCTATTATGGTTTGACATGTCTTTATGAGGACTATTGTTTTCCATAATGGTCAGTCGTACTCGATATGGAAAATAGTACTTCTATATGGATGATATTACTGTATTATGGATATTTTAGTACCTCATTATATTCGATAATACTCAAAGTGGTAAAATATTACGCTGACATGGATAAATAATACTCTGTTATAATCCAATGTGATTCTTGATGGTTCACAATACTTCAAAATGGACTTAATGGACTATGATACTTTATTATGAATTATAATACTCATTATGATTTGATGATACTTCATTTTAATATCATTCTACTCACATATTCTTCCATTGTATCACAATATTTAAATACAAAAAATATAGAATAAATTTTATATGGTTGGTGGCAACTAGGAACATTTTTTAAGGGACTAACTTTGGCATAGATAAATGCTAGAATCAATATTATCTATATTGCTCATTGAGGACGATGTTATATTTGTTGATTTTGGTCTTATTTGTTCTCAATGTTTGTAAAATAAATTGAAGAGAATGTTGACTTTTTTGTTTAGAGTTGCATAATTAATTGTAGCATTGCATTTTTCTCTACATACTTATAATATATTTGATTTAATATATTTGAAGTTCAAAGGTAATATTTGATTTTTCAATACATAATTCGTAGTCATTTGTTACACGATTTCATTGACTTTGAAGTTCTACCAGTTATATGGTAAAGGAAAATTGATTTTTTGGTACATAATTATAAACTCGATATTCATATATTATGTACAAATAGGTAGCACTGTTTAAAATTAACTAAATATTACAATTAAACATACAACCATGTTATATTACAATATACAACAATACTTGTCATACATTACATCTTGAAGTTTCGGTGGAACAACCCTACTGCATATTTTTTTCTCATGACAATAATATTTTTTTCCACAATATTGACTGGTAGTCTACCGGATTTGTTTTCAATCCATCTCAAAGCGAACATCCGGCAATCCCACTACATGAAAACTACATATTTATTATGTCACAAACAAGTTTAACAAACATACGCAAGATACAGACCATGAAGACTTGTATAGTACAATTTTAAATAACAACCCGCATTCAACGTACCTCACTGATTGCTGGGCAAATGTGTCATCAATTCTTCTAATCGTATACGGCTCTAAACTGTCTGTGATTTCTTGTCAGTGTTTGTAAATTTCAAAAACATGCAATATTTTTGGTATCAAATGGCATATGCATGTGGCATTTTCCTCCTGGAAATGAGATGTGGTACCGGTCACGGATGGATCATACAGGTCTACATGCTTCTTAGTTATGTCGACGTGTGCAACGAACCAGTGTTTGTTGCCATTGTTAACCGGCATTAGCAACTACAATATTTGTTGCCATTGTTAACCTGCATTGGCAACTACAATTTTGGTATTCATGTTAGTTAACACAATGTGCATGCCACAGGGATAGCTATGAGTTTCCGATGGTATCAATTAATAAAATACAAAAAAATTCTTACTTAGTCACATGTCTACCACGGTCAACCGTATATAGGATATTCACCCTTGAATGCCTAACAAAATATGTTGGCAGCCTTAATCTCCAACAGTGAATCGATTTTATTTTTGTGGCGTATAAACATAACTTGCTGCAAATAGAAAAAAATTTGATTAGTAGGACTGTACGATGGTTTTTTTGACACTAATTTCATAAGGCACATGGACAGTAAACAACTCACCCACAACATGCAATCCAAAATTGTACAAGGCTCTGAAAATGTCTCTGGGACCATATACATTCTCTTTCTGATGTGGAATAGGCATGCATCAATGTGCTGCACGTCCACAGTTACATCAAAAACATTGCGAATTTAAATTAACCATTTTTACCAATTATGTTAAATATAATGTATTAACAATGGCAGGAAACTCACGTGAGGTTGAAGTGAACCTCCAAGCCGTAAAATTCCATCAAAGAACGTTCGTGGGATGTTACCATATTCTATATCAGCTATTGTCGTCGGCTTGCTCGTCAAGTACTAATCACGGAAGGCAACGAGCTCCTCATCTGTAGGCTTAGACATCGGATTCCATTTCTTAGTTGCTTTCCGATGTGCCCCTGGATCCACCTATGGACTCTTTGTAACTTCAGATGGTTTGTATTCGCGTCCTGCTCGACTTATGGGCCCCATAAACTGCCCAAAATCCTCGACATCATGGGTTGCCCAAATCTGATATGGCATGCATTTTTCTTGCTTATGCATATCAATTGCACTGTTATCAGTTAACACTGTCCAATCACGATCATCGTCAATATGTATATGCAAATAAATACCAATTGGCGTAGTGACTGTGGTCGGCGTCGACATGTCACGATCCTCGATCGTATGACCCCCTTCTGACTGTAGCGCCGCAGAAGGTTGATTGACGGGCAACGGAGACTCAAATTGCCCCTACCGATCATCGTTGATCGCAACAAGCAAACCTTGAGGCACCACTTTGATGTCTGGAGCATGCTGTGATGTATCATACGCCGGTGGTGGTGAAGGATCATAAGGCGATAACGTCTCGTGTGGCATCGACTGTGAAGGATCATTTTGTGTTTAGGGCTTGCCAAGACTTACCATGTTGTCACTGCAGTCGTCGGTTGATAGGCGTGGTTGCACACTGGCTGTATGCGCAGAAGGTGCTACAGCATTTTCCTATGTTGTCTCCTCAAGTTCTTCCACAATCGATAAAAATCGGCATCTACGTTTGCGATGACCAATAGCAAATACGGTCATATATGCCTGGCTCATCTCTTCATCCCTTGGACACAATGTCCAATGCACTTCAAGCTGCACCACATATTAAAGATTTAAACATGGTTAATGGATGTGGATTTTATGAACACTATCAAAGTAATTCAAATGTTTTGTGTTAAATGAACCTTACATTTTTCTTATCAAATATTGCTTATTTAAGGCTTTCGTAAGTCGGGTGGCTGGTTGCCTTCCACCCCAAAAGACGAGGAACTTCTTGGAAAATCCTACATGCAATACCATCATCCCCTAGCTTGGGGATACTCTCATAAGCCCACACCTACAACATTAGCCAAAATTTCAAGTAAATATATACAGCAACATTAGACATAGTGGTAAGTATAAACCGGATCCAATTTATATACAATATATATGTTTATGTATATTATATATAGCATGTACTGAAACACATTATGTCGTAGTATTTCACCTGAAATGCTAGAAGGAATCCTTTTACGTCGTGGCTGCCAAATGCATTTCGAACTTCGCCAGGTGGTGGCCGGGTGAAGAACCCATGTAGTGTTTTAACAGTCTCGTTGTACAAAAATGTCCCCCACGGATAGTTATTGAATTTATCCAAATCTTCAACGAGTATTGTAAATTTGTGCGGAATTAATATTTTATGCGGCACACCTAAAGTCCCCAGTTCAATAAATATAGTAGCGCCATCTTCACAGCATTCATAGTTTCCGTACCAAACTGTGCAGCCTTAAAACATTTCTGCAACCGCTTAATCTTGATCGACCTTGAGTTGTCTAAGTACTTCTCTCATAATTGAAATGGGGTTGCGATGGTCTGTATTCCATCATTGTGGTCCACAATGTCGAGGCTACACAGTAACCCAGTGACTAATGCAAAATCTCTCTTTGCGAACCGCACACCGATTTCGCTTATGTTGAACTCCAGTACCTCCATGTCATCTAACTCCATTTTTTTCAGCCTTAAGTGGTGTATTAATTGGCCTTGGTGCACTATCTTCTGCATATCAATGAAGTGGCCGAAACACGTTTTGGCAAACTCCTGCAGTGGCACAATTGTAAGCTTGCTCTTTATCTTTTCAATAGCCTGGAAAGTTTGCGCATATGATGACAAATTTTGTGCCCAGACCTCGTCATCCTTAAAAATACGCCTTTGAACAAATGGGTTATTCTGTTAACACAACAATGTTTAATGGCAAACGTACATAAACACGCAGCCTCACTGTCAACATATTTAAATCTTAAACAATATGTATGCACGTCAAAGATAATTTATGGCACGACATAAATGAGAAACAAAATCCGTACGCCTCCCAAATAACTCATTTACAATTGACCCCGTGGTATAATTCAGGGTACCCCGTGTATATCGCGGGGTACATCAGTAATAATACACTGAGAAATGAAGCCCAATGTAACTCCGGGGCCCCCGCATAGTGATTTGGGAGTAATGGTAGATATCTCATCTCGACATCCCAACATACCCCCTGTTATATACCGTGTTACCTCGTGTTACACACAGGAAAAACAGGCACTTCAATTACTATAGATTTCACCCAGCGTTTAACACGGGGTCCTCGAGTTATATATTCGGGACAAATTGCAGAGACCCTAAATGACGCAAGTCATTTTTCCCGTGTTACACAGCGGGTCGGCCCGTATACAACACAGGTAAATTAGGTCATTATATGGTTTTCGATGTGACCCCGTTGTATGAACGAGGTCCCCGCATTATTTTAACGGGTTGACATGCAGATACCCAAAAAGAAACACCCCAACTTACCCCGTGTTATATACTGGGTCTTCCCGTGTTTCACACGGGAAAAAACACACCTTGTATAGTTATTTATATGTTATCCCAGGAAAACCCCGGGGTCCCCGCGAATATCTGTTGGGATAACAAGCAAATACCCCGACGGCTCCATCCCAACAACACCGTCTGAAAGGCGAGGGTGACCGGTGTTATGCACGAACCAAGGGCAGGACAATCCCTTCACATTTTATTTATTTGTTATGCACGCCCTATATGGTTATATATATAGGACCAAAAACAAATTCAAACATAGAAATATTTTAGAATGAGAATGTATAGAAAAATTAGACGTTCAAATTCGTGGGGATGTCGCTTACTTGGCATTCTTCTGTCTGCTGCATGTATTTCATGACATACAGCCCACAGTCATGGCCATTTGGTTGTTCTCTCTGGTTTTTTGGGTAATGCACGGTAAGAGAAGCGAAGAAGTTCTTTTTATTGAAAAGTTGTTGGACTTCATCAGCGAAGAGAAAATCCAACGAACGCATCTGGAAGACATTAGTGTTACGTTAGGCGATATCATAAATGCACTTAATTTCTTAAATTTCAATAATTTACTACATATAAGGCAATAAACTTACAATGGAGCGTATCAAATCTTCTCGGACGATGGTTCTCCTTGGGCTTGGGAGGGGATCCCAGATCTCAAAAACTTGTCCAGGCACACATACAACCACTTGAAACCAGTGACCATGTGGATCATGCAGAGGAATGAATATCTATAAAATATTGACAGCGAGTTCAACCATTATACATAATTATCTTGCACATTACTATTCAATACATGATTGTAACGAAGAATAAAATATTTTTTATGTTACTCACATTTTCACTGCAATTAAGCTTCCCCATGTACATGTTCCTGAATTTCCTTTTTTTTGTCAAAGGTGGCCATGTCCCTATCATTCTTTAATACTTGTTGCTATCTTATGCAGAACAAACACACGTACATTCAAAGGGTTTATAGCAATGATCTGTGGCTAAACAAATTCAGAAAACGATATATATTTTCCAAGTACGTACCTGGAAGTATGTTGGAAAAAACCATTTTCTAGATTCTTCTGCATAGGAACTGCGTTGCTGGTGCGTTAGCATGTCTGCCGCTAATGATATGACATGCACAATCAACCAAATGTTGGTAAGACATTTATGGTCCATGAACAATGGACTAAACTAACTCAGAACCGGTCGATAACTCACATCGCCATTCAGCCACGTCGAAGGACGTGAGGACATAATTGCATGGCGAGTATAGAAATTATGTATGGTTTGCACCAGCATTTCCCTAACAAAACACAAATTTTTCAACATTTTTATGACAATTATTATAGAAAACACAATGCACACGTAAATAATTAGCAAAATAATTCAAAGGATAGCGAATGTATGTACTATTAATCAAGGGTAGAGTCGAAAATGTAGGCCAACAACTTCGCATTGGCTGGCAAAATCAGAAGAGCAGAGGAGAATATTTTGAACTTCACTTCTTTTAACAGCGTCATCCTTCACTGGCACGCGACTACCATGTGTTGCAGCCCGTGTACACACAAGACGCTGTGTTGGCGCATTGGAAGAGCCAATCTTACCCTGAAAATATATAATGCCGGAGTTAGAGTCTCATTGCACTAAATGAAGCTTATGCAGCAGAAATGACAAACTAATCAATAAATAACAAATGCCAAAATTTCCTTACAGTATCGGGTTGTAGTTGTTTCACCAACGTATCCAAATGCTTGCCGAACTGTGAGGTATCAAAGGAGGACGAATCATTGTCTGCATTTTTCTTCTGTGCAATGTCTTCCTCAGTGGAAACCACTACTAGTGAGGACTCATTCTTTCCCGCCTCACGATGGCCGGCTGGCACTGGTTCTTCATCCTTACTTTTCCGTTTACCAATACTGACCTTGGCATATTTGGTATCCGGATTTGAGGCATTCGTAATCAGCTTTTCAACTGCTTCCCTCAACTATGTCATAGTCTCTGAAATGGTTGCAAGATGATTTGTGACATCCGAAGCTGTCAATTTTCCATTCAAAACAACATCTTTTTGAATGTCCTGTATAGCTGTTCTGATATCTGTCATATTGTCATTCTCCTAAGTGAGTACTCCTCTCGTAGGTTGGTACGATGTTGATGTTTCGCCCTGCGTAACCTATAATACCCACAGTTTCATTTTAATCGATTATGGGGTCAAAACTTAGACTACAAGAGGCGGACTAATATGCACAAATTTAGGAGAACACATGAACATGCATAGTATTTACTAAATTTACCGTGTCAAACACGAAACCTCCATTTTGGGTGAATGTCTTCATGAATCGCTTCATCTCATACTCTCCCCAAGCAGTGACTGGCGTCAACGATCTTCCAAAAAATCTCTTCGCAGTCGAAGACACACCCAGATAAAAAAGCTGTATGACATGGAATAAAAATGAAGTACCAATAAATAGGTTAGAAAAATTGAGTAACGAAGGTAATTACAGATGATTTACCTGTAAAATTAGAACTCGTCCAGGAATATAGAGTAGATTGCGCTCCTTATACTTCCTCAGCCCGTCGACGAACCCATTGAATGTAAACAGTGCCCACTTCTACTTATTAATCAGTTTGGGTTTCGTCACTCGCCCGATATCGGTTGGTTTTATGTACATTCTTGAGTTAGGACTCAAAATCGTCCCCATAAGAAAGAGCGTGAATACCACCTTAAAATCATCACTGGGTGTACGATATTTGAATAATAGAGCCTGCAGGTCAGCAATCGATATGCCTGCTTCGGGTGTGCCGTATTTCCTTTTCAGCACCTCAATGTCCTCCGTCTGGTACGCATCATCAACTTCACCGCGGTGATCAACCAGTCCCAGCAGTCGTTCCACATCGTGGAGTGTGAGTATACAAGAAATTAGATCGAATTGATCCAGCAGCCACGACACCAGCTGCTTCTTTATCCCACACATTTTCCGACTTATGAAAGAATCGAACCCTAATTCATTTATTGCCTTCTTTTGAGTTTCTCTGAAAGGTTCTGCAACGCTCTATACTATTTCCGAAATACATCTACAAACAAAAGTCATTTTCCTCTAGGCCCGGACCCCTTCATATTTTTTTTTCTTTTCAAGATCAAGGTCTTTCCATTCCTTAGCAAATTCTTTCATAACCCAAACATAGAAAAAACTCAGCACTATATATTTTTCTCTCATGTAACTACTACTCACAGACAATACAATGTTCTACTTACATCCGCATTAACTTTAAAATCATGATTTTTCTTGCAAAGTTCAACCTTACTATTACTGCAACAAAATAAATTATAATAAAATATAAATTTATAGTCAATAATACATTTTTCTCCAAAAGAAAACCCTAAAATTACTTTATCTATCAAAAAATTTGAATTAGTTACTCACTAATAATTAAACCATCCATTCGCAGACAATTTTTTTGAATTGATCTTTTCCTTCCCTGATCCTGATGCTGTTTCATCATAAATATCACGTGCACTAAATGAGTTATACAACAACATTTCATACAATAATGGAAATTTGAACAACTAGGTAAAACTGTAAAACATTTATAAAATATTATACTGCGGGATACCTCGTGTGCAACACAAGATATATATGTAATGGGTCTTCATGAAATGAACCCAGGTTATACCCGGGTCCCTAGTGTCCCATATGCGGGACATATGGCAGTGAAGCCAAATTTGTGCTTCATTTTCCTCCTGTCTTACAGAGCAGGGTACCCCGTCGTCAACAAGGGATAAGCTTGAATGGTTCTTTAAAAAATTACCCCGGTTAATATCCAGGGCCCCCGCATACAATATACGGGACATATAGCAGTGACACCAAACATGCGCTTGCCTTTGTCCCCATACTAATATGTCGGGTGCCCTGTTATACACACGAGATAAAAGGCTTTCATCCCCAATTAATAATTTACCCGGCTGTATCCACAGATCTACCGCATACGTTGTACAGGGTAAAAGGCAGAGACACTTAATGTTATGTTTTGCCTTTTACCCCGTATTTATATGTAGGATCACCCGTGTAAATAGCGGGGTATCTCTTTAAAATTTACCTTAAATCTATGGTATCCATATACCAACCTTTCTACATTGTCTATCTCTAAACAGCAACAACAAAACTTATACAACCCACATTTAACACTTTATCACACAAACAACATCGTATGACATGAAATAAGCCCATGAACACTCAATGTACTTAAAATTACAAATACAATCACACATTATCATAGTACTTACCTTCACCCTCCATTTTTAGAGATGGACAATGTATTGCGGCCTAGATTTGAGTATGATAAATTGCTTTGCCTACCTATTATGCATTATAAAATCAAAAACTATAAATTATACATTCATCAAGCAATTATGAAATAATAAAAATTTACATGCTTTTTAGTCAAATTGGAATATTGTCTTAACTTTTTCAGTGCAAACTTGTAACAATAAATTAAACACTAAATTTAACGGAAGAACAAGGGAAAAGAGGAAAAAATACAATTTAACCAAACCCCAACCAGCGGATATGATTGTGAGGAAGGGAGAAGAGAAAAAAACAATTTTTTTTGGCAAATTTCATGATGAACAGGGAGAAATCAATGGGAGAAGAGAACAAATTTAACAAAAATGAAAACAAAATAATACGGTATGAAACTGTCACAGAAGTCGCAAAAATGGGGGTTTTTTTTTTAACATCAAAGGTCCGGTCCAGCTAGTTGTGGAGCAAATGGAAGACCAGAAAGAAAAAAAAAATCAATACAACTTTGGAGGAGGCTTACCGTTCGAAGAGATGAAAGAAGCCGAAATTTTTTTTCCTTCGCCGCTAACTCCACTTGTTCGGAACAGACAATAATAGGGGAGAATAGTTTTACTTTCAAATGAGAATAACTGATGCGTAGGCTGGGGAAGAGGAAGAGGCAAAAAAAAAAAAAAAGCAGTTAATTTTTTTTTACCGATTAAATAGGTTACAAGTCAAAAGTGGAAGGGTTTTATTTAATGTAACCGTTGAGAGTTGCACTCAAATATTGCCCCGTAACTGCAGGTAAATTATTTATGCAACAACTACTTTTAGCAATAAAATAAGTTGACTAAAAAGACGTTTGTAGCAAAATCACTTTAGCCATGCATGAAGTTACTGGCCAGTGGCCACAACATGATAACAACATTTTGTTTTGGCTAATACTTTTAACTATGAATTTGACATTTTTGGCTATAACATTTGTTCTTGGTAAATAACCTTATCTTTTTCTAAAGTGATTAAAATATGAATTAAAATTGGAAAATTTCCAAAGAAGGAGCTAGAAAAACTCCTTATATCCTAAATGCAAAATGTAAAAAGGAAAAAAGAAAAAAAATAAATTGTCTAATATATAAACTTCTCATATATATATATATAATAATTTTACAATAAAAATATTATTAATTTTTAAATTGATTTAAATATATATTGGAACTACTGGTCAACAACTGTTGGATTAACTTTTAAATTGATGTGATATATAATATAATAATTTTAAACAAACGCATGCTCACATATTTTGAACTTTTAAGATATTATTATTGTAAAATTACCATTTAAATATATATATATACAGAATCAAACTTACATTAAGTCATTTTAAGCTAAATTTTATTATTATTATTCAATAATAATAAATAAAATTGATAAGTACTAAAAGCAAGCAGATCGTGGCTCAAAAGACCTAATTGTCAAATTAAAACTATTTTGAAATAACAAAAAGGAAGATATATAACACAATGGAATAATTACTTTATTTGAAATTATCTTTCAGTTTATAATGAAAAGACATAGTAATATTGTAAATTGAAAGATAATTCTAAACCATAAAAATATGTACATATTACATAGAATTAAAAAAAGAAAAAGAAAGATGAAAAGAAAAAGAGTACATGGAGTGTGTTAAATTTGTTAATTAAGGCAAATTAGTGTATATATGTGAAGTTTGTAGGTACATATATAGAAAAATATAGAGAGATGTATGACAGTGTAGTGTTTATTGAAGAAGAAGTGTCACTGTTAGTAGCAGTCAATTGTTAACAAAATTATAAGGAAGAGAGAAACGAGACAGCCTTGGATGCAGTAGAGATAGCAGACAAGGATAAGAGAAAAATGCAATGATTACTGATTGGTGGCTGGGAATCCGAGATTGATCACGACTAAACCACAGTCCCAATTCCCACTCGCTTTTGCCTTATATTTTGCTTTCACACTTTTCTTTTTTGGTAATTATTTTGCTTTCAACACTGCTTTAATTTTCCAATTTCTACCCACTTCGTTTTGCTTTTTTTAACTGTCCGAATCTTGGTCGATCCTCTATAACTGCTCTCCTCTGTCACTTCATTTATAGACTTTAAAAACGCTGTCTTTCCCTATCTAAATATATTTGAATCATCAACATTTTTAAAAAATTTCCATTAAAATTTTAACTAAGAAATAATAAATGTAGATTTTAAAACAATCAATTTTTTTTAAATTTAATCTTTTTTTCTTTTATTTTCCACTTAAAATTCCTTTTTAAGTTTATATTTGATTCGTTTAATTTTTTTCAATTTCATCTTTTATTTTTTTCAATTTCATGGCTATTAGATTTCTCATATGAACATCTAAAGATGTGATCTACACTAGAAGGAGAAAGAGAAGAAGAGCAGTAGTTTCGAATGTTGAATTACTTTTTTAAAATTTTAAGCAAAAGAAAGTGAGATATAAATATATTTATATTATTTTAATTACTTTTCACAAATATTAAGATGGATTTTTATACCATAAAAATGATAACAAAAAAATTCCAAAAATTTGAGCGCGGAAAAATGGTATTTATAGTTACATTTATATCACCTTTAACACTGAAAAAAAGAAGAGGGGACCGGTCGAGCTATGTCGTGTGTGAATGTTTGCTGCCAAGAGAAATTGAAATTATGAACTATGTACATTCTTAGCTGGCTCTCTGTTCAGCTAGGGTTTTCAGTGGGGTCCACGTGTTGTGAAGTTTGTTTTTTTATTTTATTTATAAGAATTTATTATTATTTTGGATTCATTATTAATAGGGGCGATATAGATACTTTCAAATGAAGAAAAGATATGCATGTAAATTTTTAAAATTTGATCAAATTTGTTCGAAATTTTTTGTACAAATTCAGCATGAATATGATATGGTTCAAGTTTTAAATTGTTTAATTTTATTTTGGATTGGATTTGAACTTTAAAATTTTAGTATAAATCTAGCACAAAACATATCTTATCAGACTATCTATTGGGCCAGTTCTAAATTTGTCCATTTAGACTGATCAAAATTTTAATGCGACATAGCTTATTTTAATGTAATATCTCTAAATAAGTATTGGTGCAAATCATAAAACACATTAAATTAATAAAAAAATAATAAAAATTTATAATTATTTATCTATATTATGTATATATATAGATTTGTATAGTAACTGAATCTTAAAAATTGTTACAACAATTTATTTATTTAATTTGTATAAAAAAATTAAAATTATTATATTCTGAAAAGATAAAATTTATAATTTTTTTATATTTTAAATTTATATATATTTTGAGTGCATAAAATATTATAATATATTTTTTTATTTTTTATATAATATTTTTAAGTAAAAAAATAATATTTTAAATTAAATTTTAAGTTTTAAATTTGAGCTTAAATTTAAAAATTAATGCTTGAGCCTAATACTTAAATTCAAAACTCAACTTGATACCAATAGATCTGAATACATGTTTTTAAAATTTAGAATATTAATTTAATCCGACTCAACCTAAATTTTCTCTCTAATTTAAATTTAATTTTTTTTAACTCAAACCGGACTGGATGGCTAAAATTTTCACTTTTACATAAATCCATATTAATTATTGTTATCTGGGTTAATTATCAAAAGGGTTGACCCTATTACGATACACAAACCCATATGCACCAATATCTTTCTAAAAAAAGAAGTAAATGACTGTAAATTTCAAAACCTTTATTGTTGGGTCATTTATGCTAATATTAGTAAGGATTACAATTCGTATTAACTTGTTATCTAAAATATGTTTAATATGTTTACATGTTTAACTAATTTAAATAAAATATTATTATTTTATATTATTTATATTATTTTATTATGTTTTACATTATAATATATTAAATATATTATTATTATTATTATTATTATTTTAATTTTGTATGCATCAATATAATTTATCCGTATCAATTTTGAATTATACAGAACAATTTAAATGAGTTTTTTTAAATCGTACTNCCAAAAGATTGAGCATTCACGAACTAATCAGAAAAAGTTGTAAATCAAGACCTGCCCATAGCCCTGCTATGACCCAACCAATTCCATGTATGATGTTCTGGTCCCAAAGCACATATGAAAAAGACTTCTCAACATTCCCTAAGGCTCCAACTTCAACTCGCCCTTTTGTTTTACCAAAGAAAGTCCTCCCCTCTGGAGATATGGCTCCTCTTACTTCTGGAGAAGAAGTTCTCAACTGGCAGTCTCCTACAATCCAGAATAACTCTGCTTCTCTCCAGCGTATTGACAGTAAGCTTGATAAACTTGTTGAAGGAAACATTATTGCTTATGAAAAGATTAGCTATTTATCTGAAGAGCTTCAATTCTTCTACCATGATTTAGTCTAGAAGATTGATTATTTAATTGTTGACCTTCAGCAGCTCATCAGCAGGAACTCCTTTGGCTATGAGTTCCAAGAAAAAGAGTCCAAAATCAAACAGCTTCAAACCCAGCTCCAACAAATCACTGAAGATGTCAAAAACAGGGATCCTAGATCCTATCCTTTCACTTCCCAAGGATCAAGAGGAAGTCTCCTGGCCCCTACTGTTATTCCTCATTGCCAGAAAACTACCCCTTCCATGACCTATGAGCTTTTTTCGGAAGTTTCCCCAGGACAGACCCTCTTTTTCTCCACCACCCCGACGTCTTTCTCCCAGACAAAGGTTCCAGGCTCCTCCAACCTTTCTCCACGGCCCTTCCATTTCAAGGCAGTTTCCTCCTCAGCACATGGCAATCTCTCAACAAAAAATTTTCTCTGAACCCTCTTCTCATTTTACTGATTCCTCTGCCAGCAGCTTAAATGATTTGGCTCATATCACTGATATCCTTATGACAGATCCCGAACCTGCCTCAAGCACAACTCAACCAGATCCTATTGTTGAGATTCCCTCAGATGAAGATTATGGAGAAACAAATGCTACATCCCCTAGCCCTGCTCTCAACCCTGAAAGTGGCTTTCCAAAACACAACTCCTATCCTTGGTTTTCTCTTGATGATATCCCTCCCCCTCAATGGAAAAACAAATTCACAGAATTTTCTGCTTGGATGGATAATCAAGTTGTTCGCCCAGATGCAAATCCCAGACTCATTTTGATTGATTTGATGTCCAGAACTACTGGATTTCTCATAGACCAATGGCAATCCCTTGGCGAATACCAGCAGGTACAATTCCTCAGCTTTTCTCCAAATCAAGCTATTGAAGAGCTTCGCTTCCAATTCCTTGGCAAAATCCAACCCCAACTGCAGCAGAACCGCAATGATTATTTTGCCATGAAGTGTTGTTCTCTGAAGAAAAGAGACCTTGACACTCACTACCAAAGGATGTCCAAACTTTTTTACTCTCTCAATGGCTTTGACAGCATTGAGCTCAGACAAGTCTACATCACTTCCCTTCCGGAAGAAATTAAGCCCGAGCTTGAAAGAGAGATTGCCCTAGAGCAAAAAAGTCTTGTTCAAATATCCCTTGGAGAAATCCACCAGAAGGCCATGATTGCCTTAGAAAAAATATGTGAACAACATACTTACTTCTCTAGATTCATGAACAGAGACTCCAAATTCAACAAGCTCTGCTAGAAGCCTCATTTACAGATCAAATGCAAAGAAAAGAAGTGCAGTTGTGCTATACAAAAGAAAAACCATTCTCAAAGGTTCTTCCTCTCTGAGAAGAAGAAACATAGATTTCCTTTCAAGAAAAAGGTTAGATTCTTCAGAAGAAAAGAACGAGGCTCCAGCCCTAAATATGGCAGGTGTTTTATCTGCGGAAAAAATGGCCATTTTGCCAAGAGATGTCCTAACAGACAACAAAAATCGGCCCGCCTTTGAATTGAATCTCTTTATGAAGAGCAGTCCTGCAATGATAAAGACACCATCTTTGCCATCCATGATGGTTCCTCTGATGACTCTAAAGACAGTCCTTATGAGCCTCTGTACAAGATTGAGCAGATCTATCAAGTCAATAATCTCACCCCTCCATTCCGAATGTCGAAATAGATTTCCTCTCTTCAAAATATGACAATCCTATTAAACTAATTGCTTATATGGACACAAGAGCTCATAAGACCATGATGAATCCCTCTATCCTTCCTAAAGAGTTTTGGATAGAACACAAAGAATACTTCAAAGCTGCTGATGATAAGATCTTTAAAGTCGAGCTCATCACAATAAGGAAGATAGGGATTAAGTTTTTTCCCAGATGTATCATCTGGACACGGGTCCTTGGAAGCAAGTTTCCTGATAAAGACCTTTTGATAGGCATGGACACTTACTTCCATGCACTACATCTTCAAATTCTCCCACTCGAAATCCGGTATAAAAATCAATTCAAAACTTATACTGATATTTCCAAGCTCTTTTCCTTACTGTAGGTCCAAGATGATCATAATTCTGAGATAAAGTCAAAGCTTCTCCTTTTATGTGCTGATTCTCATGATGTTTTCCAAACAAAGCATCCTTTCCCTCTATGGAAAAACCAGGACTTCTTCATTCATCTACCTTTCAAAAAGAATGAAGACATCAATTCTACAAAGGCCTCTCATCCAGAAATGACTCCTGCAAATCTTACTATAGCTCGTGAGAAATGTTCTCAATTTCTTGCTCAAGGCCTCATTGAACCCACTACTTCTGACTGGGCTTGCCAGGCGTTCTATGTTGAAAAAGGATCCGAATTGATTCGGAAAAAGAAAAGACTTGTCATCGACTACAAGCCTCTTAATCTTTTCCTAAAAGATGACAAGTTCCCTCTTCCAAAGATCCAGCCTCTTTTTGCCCAGCTTCATACGGAAAAAATCTTCTCTAAATTTGACCTTAAGGCCGGATTTTGGCAACTAGGTATCCATCTTATTGACAAGCCCAAAAATGCTTTTTGTATTCCAAATGCCCAATATCAGTGGACCGTCCTGCCCTTTGGGCTTAAAGTTGCCTCTTCTATCTTTCAGAAAATAATGCTGAGAATCTTTGAGCCCATCCTTGATACAGCTCTTATTTACATTGATGATATCCTGCTCTTTTCGAAGTCTCATGAGGCCCATCAGGTCTTATTGATCAAATTCCACAGTCTTGCTAATAAATATGGAATTATGCTTTCTGAGTAGAATAGCTTCTTGGCCCAGTAATCTATCGACTTTCTTGATCTCCACATTAAGGATGGAGTTTACCAACCTGGAGAACACTTGACTAAGGAGTTGACAAAATTCCCAGATGAAAATCTCTCGGTCAAACAAATTCAACAATTCTTCGAAATTATTAATTATGTCCTAGATTTCAATCCCCAGGTGGCGCATCATTCCAGTCAATTATCCGCCCTTCTAAAAAATGACCTTCTTATATGGAGCTTATCCCACACAAAGGCCATTAAAAAACTTAAGGAGGTTTCTCATAATCATCCTCTGAAAATCCCTGGCTCGGGTCAACGAATCATCCAGACTGATGTCAGTGACTACTATTGGGGTGCTATTCTACTGAAAGAAGATGAGACAAGAAAAAGTCACTACTGTGGCCACGCCAGTGGACAATTCAGACAGACAGAAAAACACTACCATACTGTCTATAAGGAATCCTGGCTGTGAAGTATGGTATCAAAAAATTCAAGATTCATCTTCTCGGATATCATTTCCTGATCAATATGGATAATTCATCATTTCCTAAAGTTCTTGATTTCAAAAACAAGGTTTTACAGGACAAACAGGTCTTGCGGCTCAAATACTAGTTTGCAAAATTTGATTTCTCGATCAAACATCTAAAGGGGAAAGAGAATATCATTGCAGACTTATTATCAAGGCCCAACCCATGAAATTCATTTCTCATATCTCCTCTTTCCCTCTGATCATGATGGCTAATTCTCCCCATCTTCATGACAGGGCTACCATTTAGAAAGATCTCCCTTCAGATCTCAACCCTCAGTTTCCTCCCCATATGATCCTTGCTTATGCCCAGCATAAAAGGAATTCATATCTTCATCATGTTTTGCGATGCATGGACCAACCCTTCAGAACATATCTTGAGAACAACACATTATATTCAGTGGTCCCCTTTTACATCGATCTGAAACAGGAATTCTCTGACGAGCTGTTTTGGTATCTATGGTGCTGTGTTACAGAACATTCTATTGCCCTTGTGTTCCCTACAATCCCTCTCCTTGATCATCTGATTGACCCAGCCAACCATGACTCCATTCTATGGACTTTCTTAGAATGGTTCCACGGGCTATCTTGGTAGAGAGAAGAGCTTTACAAAATACTCCAACACAAACATATTTGGAAGCTCTCCCCTGAAGACCAGAAAGAAATGTCTTATGTTTTCATACTTCACAAGCCTTACTTCTTTAACAAGACCGCGAACAAATGTTGGGCTCAGGGTATGGCCTATGAATGGGCCACTATCTATGCCATCCGCATACCTACTATCTAGAGACTTGAACTCGAAACTATGCTCTGTGAAATCAACAGTCTCGCTCCTCCTTCTGGCTCAGATGAAGTCTTTATTGTTCCAGACAAATTCTCCTCTCATGACCAAGACCCATCTAATCCCGGCCCATCCTCTTCTTTGGATCATGACCAAGAAAACAATCTTGCTGATAATATTTCTCTAGATCGTCCGACAGATCTCCATCAGATTCTTCTGGAATATTTTCAAGATGCCCAAGACCCTTATGAGGACTTTGACATGATCTGCGAAGTCGGCCCACCAAGCCCACCAACTAATTCTTATCAGGATTGGAAAATAAACTTCGGAATGGGATCTATTGATTTTGACAACTCAGACTACAGGAACTTTAATATTTCTCCAAGTCAGAACATCATGTGATGTCATATTCCAGATTCCTCTCTTTCGGTGGCTTTTGCTTTTTGCGTTTTGCTTTTTGATTTTGCGTTTTGCCTTTTGCTTTTCCTTGTGTAAAAGAATAGTATTGTAATGATGTTGTTTCCTCTCTCCTTCTATATAAGGAGCTCTGATCCTCATTTGTAATCAGAAGGAAATTTGAAATAAAAATTCAGTGTGTTTTGCAAGAAAAATGTCTAGCTAAATTCTCTCTTTCTTTCTCCGAGTTCATTTACTATAATATGTTCATCAACACATGAGATGTTACAAGTATGCTCTGTACTCACCCTGCAGAAGGGATCTTGTACATCAGAAAGTACACATTAATCTTTTAATAGTTTCAGAATTTCAGATTTTTCACTGTTCTGATAACATTTAGAGTAAATCCTGAATTTTTGTTAGTTTAATCAATTTGTATAAAATAAATGCGGTCTCGATTTTTTCATAGAAAGTAAAAAACTTATGAAACTTTTGATAAATTATACAGTGAAATACATATAATCTTGCATTTATCCACTTTATAGTCAGTAGCCACGAACTATCATTTGAATTTTTATTTTCCTTAAATAGTAACTAAATGTGTTTAAGATTAGTAAATGAGTCATTAAAGGTATTTTGAATATTATACAAATTTAAAGTGGTTTTATTAAGTATTCATAAAAGAAAGTGATTTTATGAAATTTTATAAATATAAAAAGTGTTACATGAAATAAAACTATATTTCAAAGGGGCGAGTGAAATTTTCCTTTTTGACTATTTTAACCCTTGTTTTCTTGGCAAGCTAAATATGATTGAAAAAATGGCATTAATTTATTCGAAATCATGATCAACTAAGTATCATATTCATTTGCAGAGTTAGAGCATTTCTTAAAAAACTCTTTATTTGTCTGTACTTTTTGTTATAAAAAATATTTATTTTAATATTAATATAAATAATTGGTTTAAATTTTCAAATATATACACAGTCAAATCTATGGCTTTACAAATGTATAGAGCATAATCATTTCAATATTATATTATTTTAATTTAATATTGTACAAGTTCTCATGTCATTATGATATATATTTGAGAGAAATAAAAAGAAAGAGGGAATGTAAGTAGAACAATAAATGTTTATAAAGAACAAAATAAAATAAAATAAAAAGCATATATAAAAAGTGTTGTTGGAGGGTATTTTAAAATTTCGCTCATTTTTTTAAAACATGTTTTTTATTATAGAGAAAATGATTGTATTTTAAAAAGATGCTTGGGGTTTTGTAGAGTATTCATATAAAAGATGATTTTATGAAATTTTAGAAATATAGAAAGTGTATTTGAAATAAAATTATATTTCAAGGCATGTCAATTTTTTTATTATTTTTCATTTCATATAAGTCTACTTTTTCTTGAGATTTTCGTTGAATTATTACGTGCATTTTTTTATTTATGAGTAGCGCCATTAAGTAATCATTTTGTGATCTCTTAGACTTTTAGCTATATTAAATTATTATTTATGCTATATTGAATTATTATTTAAAAAAAAATTAAACTTATTGGAAGCTATTTTTTTATTTTATTTTATATTTTTATTTTTATATTTTTCTCTAATAGCTTAGAGTAGTATATATTTTGCATGCTTCCATAGAATTTACTCGACAAGGGAGTGATAAATATAAATTTTTTTGGTAAACCAAAAAGAGATGATAATAATAATAATTATTATTATTATCATAAAGGTTTTGGAGAATCTAATTAGAATGCCAATATTGTAAATAGTTTGGACCAAAATATATACATATAGAAAAGAAACTTAAATCAAGCAAGTAATTAATTAGTAAGCATTTTTCTCCCGAGAAAAGTTGTTTCTTCAAGTTAGCTTTCTCCATCATATATCTTTAAGTCATATATTTAGAGATAAAATATAAAAAATATAAAAATTATTTTTTATCAGTTGAAATTTTTAGGATCAGTTATAATTCAATATGATATCAAAATGAAAAAGAACGATCAAAAATTCTGAATTTGAAACTCAATAGCTCCATCTAAAAGTAAAAATAAATTTAAAAATTAAAAAAAAAAGTCCAAAAAAAAAAACCATGCAAGTGGTAATTCAACAATATATACACACACATATAGATAGATTTGTAATATAAAGCACACATATTTGGGGAGTATATAGAGTTTTTTTTTCTAATTTTTTTTGACAAAATACTTTTATATGTTAGAAAATTAAAAAAATTTCAAAAAAAATAACAAAATAACAAAAAATAATAATCAAAATACCATAATATATCTAATTGTTGTATTTTGTATAATATTTTTTTAAACTCAATAACCCCAAATATTATAGAAAAAAAATTTTAAAAACTTAAATAAATCAAAAAAAAAATTTCTTATTGATGAGCTTACACAATCCCCAACTATTAACTTTCATAGCATTCACAAAAAAAAAAAAAAAAAACTTTCATAGCAAATATATAGATATACAAAACTGCTAATATGGATGACGTAGTCCACTATTTAATGGACGACAGTCCATATGAGCAATCTGATGTGTATACTCGCATTGACCGCGTAAATATACATATCGAACGACTCATATGGGACTGTCGCCTATTAAATAATGAACTATATTACTCATATTAGTAATTCTATGTGTATATATATACATATATGTATATATATATCACCAATAAATATTTACCAAGAATATATCACAACTATAAATAAACTTTCTGGGTATATTAAATATAAATTTTATTTTAAAAAGGCGGGCAGGTTTGAATTGGATAATGCAAGTAGCAAGGTAGAGCTTTGGATCCGGAAAAAATATATCCTCGAATTTCGATGCACGTACAGGTCTTCTAAGGGATATCTAGTGGTCCAGAACTCATTCCCACTCTGGCATTTTCCAAAGTACTTCATTATCCTAAATTATATCAGCATATCTCTTACTGTTTTATTTTTTATGTAAATATATTTTCTAATTTGGTGTATCAATTCCTCCTAATTTAATTCGGTGGTTTTCTAGATCCCAGGATATACATCTATATATACAGTGAAAATTAGCCAAAACTTAGCATAAACTCTTTCTTGATCATCCTATATATATATATCTCTCTCTCTCTCTCTATATATGTATATATATGAGTCGAATTAGGATTACTATTTCTTCCAATTTTAAGTTATTATTTTTTTAATAATTCCAATTTTAAGTTATTATTTTTTTATTAATTCCAATTTTAAGTTATTAAGAGGTGATTTATCTACTAAAGTTAAATTAACATTTAAAAAAAATAAGCTATTAACTCGTGTGTCATTATTATTTTCTTTAACAATATGTGTGTTAATCAAATATTAGACTTATATTTATATAGTATTTCTATAGTGTAGATATCCATAATTATTCAACTTCCTCTTGTTGTTAAAATAAATTACTAGCATGAAACTGTCATTGATAATTATTAAAAATTTAATGATCTTTAAACCGTAAAAAAATTATATATTTATATATGTAAATGTTAGAATAAATCTCAAATATATGTCGTCTTATAGTGTGCGAGCATGCCACTTTAAATCTATTACAGTTCAAAAAAATAAAATATGCGTCAATTGGATCAAACTATTCAAACGATTGTATTAATTACAGCGAACAATATAATTAAAATGTTACAAATGCAATTAAGATCAAATGACTTTAAAATAAGTTTTCAACTAAGAACACTTGACTATCTAAAATAAAATCTAATGAGAATTAACTAAATAGTTTATGTTGCAATTGTGTGTTAATTGAGAGATCTTTTCGAAGTTGGCGAAATTTCTATTTATATAGAAAAATATAGCTCAACAATTTATTGTGCTTCCAATGTGAGACTAATGCACTTTTAATTTCAATACCGCTCATCTAATACATTCTTTTTTCCAAGCAACGTGGGACAATTACAAATTTTTAATATTCACCAATAATATTTGAATATATAAAATATTACATTAAATAATTCTAAATTATATTTATGGTACAAATAATATATACACGCACATATATATTTTTTAAAATGAAACTATCTGCACAATTTTAAAATACAGATAATCTCTAATAATATATTATTAGTTACGGTTTTTTTGTTTAAATAAATTATTAATGCTGAAATCGTCCTAAAAAAAATTATTAATAACATCAATATTTCTAAAAATGCAGTTATATTCACACTCTAAAATTTTTTCTCCCTGTTATTATTATTTTTTTTTCGCAATATGACCTCTCTCACTCTGTGCTGAGGGTATACCTTGCCTTTTTTATTTTGCTTTTAATTTTGGCTGAAGAGGATTCTTTCCCTCAGTGCAAGCTCCTTTTTTTTGGGTAGCCTCTATTGTGCTGCTAAAAAAGAAAAAGTTGACTCTCTTTTTTATTCATTAAAAAAATAGTTATTTTTTTTTTAACTTGCAAAGCTAGATTGTTATAATAATATCAGAGATAAAATATAAAAAAGATAATAATTTATATTTTATCAGTTTAAATTTTTAAAATTAATAATAATTTAACAAAGAATTGCTAGATCGAGCATAAATATACAGACACTAAATATAATAAAATTGAAAATATAAAGCCGGAAAATAAGTGAGAGTTTTAGTTAACATTGTCATATGATGCTCATGAAGATTTCACCTGTACATATGACCATAAATATTCAATTCTTTCAACCAAAAAAAAAAATTCAATTCTGTTTTAACCAAAAAAGAAAAAGAAAAATATTCAATTCTGAGCCACTATATTTATATAGATATTGGACCACATATGAAATGAGCATCAAATATATTCTCTCTATGTGTTTTAGTGATGGTAGCTACAGGTTATATTTTAGCCACAGTTAGTTCATAAAAAGAAAATATTTAACATTTTCCAGCTGATCACTTGATTGGAATTGTCTATCTGTTATCATAATGGCAAAGGAAGATCTTAGTTTGTGAAAAGCTGCTACCAGCTATAGCCTAGCTTTTCGTAGGAACTGGTGCTACGTGAGGCATGGTCTAGGACTCTAGGTAGGTGTCCATGAGGAACGACATTAACCAAGTATTTTTTTTTTCATAGTTGTATCATGGAGGAAAAATTTCAAATATACTTTCGAATATAATATAATATAATTCTAAAATAAATTTTATAGTTTCGTATAATAGGTAAATATTATTTATTGTAAAAAAATATGTTAAAATTATCGATAGAAAAGTAATTTGGTTATTTAACTTTTTAAGTTAGTTGATTGATTGAAATGACGTTTTATCGTGATGCATATCAAAGCTTGTTCAACAAGTTTCTTCTTCTTCAACTTTTGTTTAAAAAAACTCTAACAAACTTGAGAGAAAAAACATTTTGGCGCTAAAATTGCCTCCATTTCCACCTAACATGTACGCATAAATTAGCATACAATACACTCGAGTTTAACTCTATAATATGAAAAAAAAGAAAATAGAAGAATAAGAGATGAGACTGTTGGTATTTTGCGAAAACCAAGCAACGTAAGTTGTTACGTTGTCATTTTTTTTCCTCGTTTGTTTTCTCTAGTTTAGTGTTCTCAATCCAGTAAGATTTGGTTCCTCTGTATTTGTCTAACCCCATGCTAACTAATTTCGAAAGGTTTTGTTTCAAAAATTACAGAAATTTTTGGCATTCCTCTCAAAATATTTTGTTCATGTAATTTTTTTATTTTCGGAAAAGGGAATGAGTTTTGTTTTCGGGTTGACACTGAAACTCCCGTGTTCTATTCTTATTTTTTTTAGTGTATAGGGTTTTTTTTGTTCAATAGTCGATTTCATCATGTGATTGTTACATTGGAATTTATTTTTTCTTCTTTTTCTTCTTCTATCTGATTGATTAGCAAAGTGAGTGAGTTTGAAAATTTCATTTATTTTATTTGATTTTTTTCAAAGTTTTTAGGTTCTGGAACTGGACTGTAAGTTTTTTTTGGTGTCAAAGTTTATATTTTTTCTTTTTTTCTTTTACGTGTGCACCAATATTAGTCAAATGTGTTTATTAAAAGTGATAGTAGACTTCTATTAACTGAATCTTTACTTTCTTTGGTTTATAAATTGCATTCATTGAACTTGGATTCATTTAAGTCAAGGAAGAGACCAATATTTTGCAGTGAAGGTTAGTTAGTTTTCTTTTCTCTTTATTTACATTACATATTGTTTTGTTAGTTATATGTTTATGGAAATGCATATATTGTTTGGTTAGTTATATGTTAAAGGAATTGCAATATTGTTCGTAAGATAGGCAGAAAGGGAAATGCAATACTAGTTTTGTTGTTATCTCTCTATGGAAATGCAATACTGTTATGTAATATAGGCAGAAAGGGAAATCCAATATTGGTTTTGTTGTTATCTCTTTATGGAAATGCAATACTGTTATGTTATGAAGTGTTTATGGAAACGAAAATACTATTTTGTAATTAAGTGTTTATGGAAATGCAAATACTGTTTGGTTATGATTTGATTATGAAAATGCAGATAACTGTTTGGTTAGTTATAAGTTTAGGATTTTGCAAAATACTAGTTTGTTTGGTTATATGAGGTTAGGATTGTTTAAGAGATTGTTGAAGCTGTTTGGTTATCTGTTTAAGGATTGTTTATGTTTAATGGTGATTGAATTTTGATTGTTTATACTTGTCTTTGCTTTGTCATATTTTAGGAAGTCATGGGGACATTTCTCATTACGGTAGACTTCTTAGGGTGCCAATATGGCCCAATTGAGATTGAGGAGGAAATATATAGTATTGTATGCTTGTGCAATGAGGTAATGATTAGGGCTTGTGGTAGAAGAATTATGACAGATGAAAGGTTTGTGATTGAAGCTAGGTTACCTTGGATGAACAATTATAAGACCATTATATCTAATGATAGAGAGTTAATGGAGCTGTTTGCTAAGTTTTGGGTCAGAAATTTAGATCTTATCCAGTTTGAGTGCACTTTACTTCCATTGCAAGCTACTCATCCGGATGAGATATTATCTACACATTCAACTCCTAGACCTACCCAACCAGACACTGAACCATATAGTGACCCCCAAGCCCTAAACCCTAATGAAAACACTAACTCATATACCCCAATCATTGATCATCTAACACTGGCTGACAGTGACAGTGTTAGTGATGATTGGGAAGACACATGCACATATCCTACTAATACACCTTGTGAATGCTCTATTGAATCACAAAGTCAACCCTCTACTGAATCACTCTCGCAACCTGAACATGTTTCCCAACCTGAACTTGATCCCCAACAAGACCCTAACCTTGATAGTGAGTTTGATCTGGATGAAAAGTTTGAATTGAGTGAAGATTAAAGAGAAGAACAAGGAGTGGTTGTTTATGAAGCTGAAAATGGTGAGGACAATGAAACTGACAGTGATATTTCAGTGGGATATCAGTTTAATGACAGTGATGGCCTTATTGGGACTGACTCAGAGGATGAGGGTCCAGCTAGAAAGATGTCTAGACAGTTAAAAGGGGAATTCTATAACCTCAATGAACAAGGGACAATTAATTTGGAAAAGAGGATGGTTTTTAAGGATATACACCATTGTAGAAGTGTGTTGAGGGGTTTTGCCATAGATCGAGGTTTTGAGCTAGTTAGAATGAAAAATGAGAGGACTAGGGTGACTGTTAGATGCAAACAGTCAGGATGCCTTTGGAGAGCACACGCATCCCTCATACCAGACAATAAGATCTTTCAGCTCAAAACATACAATCATATTCACACTTGTACAAGAGTTAGGAAAAACACATGTGTAACTGTCACTTGGATAGCTATGAAGTTAGGGAATGACTTCAGATGCAATCCAAATATGGACATCAAAACCATAGCTTTGAAGTTAAGAAAACTGTGTGGAGTCAAGTGCAACAAGTAAAAGCTATGGAGAGCTAAAATGATAGCTCTCCACAGCTTCAGTGGTGATTATGTAGGGAGCTATGATAAGATTTACAAATATGCTAATGTATTGAGGGTTATGAATCCTGGGACACTTTCTATTGTGTCATGCACAAGGAATGTGCCCAATAAGAACCCTAATTTTCAAAGAATCTTTTTAAGCTTTCCAGCACAAAAGGATGGATTTCTGAATGATTGTAGACCATTCATTGGTTTGAACGGCTACCATTTGAAAGGTCCTTTTGGTGGTATGCGATTAAGTATGGTTGCATTGGATGCCTACAGTGGTCTGTTCCCATTAGCAGTGGTTGTTCGTGAGGGTGAAACCTCAATAGTTAGGGCTGGTTTCTATATTTATTGATGGAGTACATTGGGGTACAAGATAGGAGGTTGATAACGTTTATGAGTGATAGGTAGAAAATGATTTTGGGTGCTTTGGCTATCCATTTTCCCAATTCACTAGTCAAATTTTGTATGAGGCACATTTCTACTAATTTTAAGAACATATTTCCTGGTGTTATGGTGAGGAAACTGTTCTGGAGGGCTTCCAGATCCACAAATCAAAGGGACTTTGGGCATTTAATGGAACAAATTAGGCTTATAAGTCAGGAATCATATGATTGGATCCATAACATTCCACATTGTCATTAGAGTAGACATCTATTTGATGTGGCAGTCAAGAATGACCACTGTACCAACAACATGACTGAGTCTTGGAACAATCAGCTTAGCATGGAAATGTGTGGTCCGGTGTTATAATTGTTGGAGGCTATTAGAAGAAAAGTAATGAAAAAGATCCAGAAAAGGAAGAATCAGGCAACTAAGTGGACTGCATAAGTTCCTCATAAAGTATTGAGGAAGATTGACCATATATAAAAGGTTGGGAGACACTTAGAGGTGATTTGGGTAGCAGATAATGAATTTGAAGTTATTGATGAGACTACAGTTCCAATCATTAATCTGGGCAAAGCAACCTGTCAATGTGGAGGTTGGCAGATAAGTGGGATTCCTTGCAAGCATGTCATGGCATGCATTATGTACAACAGAGAAGACCCTACTGAGTATGTTGATATCAGCTTGAAGACATCTACATACTTGTAGACTTACAACGTTGCAATCCACCCAATTCCAGATGAGAGCTTGTGGCCGAATGTTGAGGTTTAATCTGTATTACCACCAAAAAAGATAAAGCAGCCTGGTAGGCCAAAAATTTGTAAAAAGAGAGAGCCAAATGAGCCAGCAAAAAATACTAGGTCCTTTACTTTGAAATGTGGCATATGCAAAGGTCTTGGTCATAATAGAAGAATCTGTTCAAAAAATTTAAAGAGATCGAAGACCACTAATGTATTTTTATCACTTCATTCTTGATTGTTTTCAAAATTTTATGAATACTTGAAGTTAAAGGACCTTTAATTATTGTTCATACTATTTTTCTTATTTTTGCAGCAAGGAGATGGGGAAGCAGGTCCTTCAACATAGCAGCAACACCAGTAGCTGTAAATACTTGGTTGCTGCCTTTTGTCATCAAGTGAGTGCATGGTTATTGAATGGTTGTTTTTTTTGTTTATGCTGTGAACATGTGTATTTTTGGACCACTTTATGTTATTGTAACTACTTGGAAATTGCAAATGGAAAGGTTGTAAATGGAATTAGATGGACTATGTAGAGAGTCATTTTTTTTAGTCATATAGGACTAGGATGGGTATATATTGGCTGTAGCTGTGACCCTTTTTTTTTTAAAGTATATCATAGAAATAGTTAGTAATGGCCTTTAAGGTGACTAATGGGGTTGCATCCCCTATATTTATAGAAATTTGGGTTGTAAATGCAATATTCACTTGATGAGGTTTATTTCAAATATATTTTGCTGTCACTTCATTTCATAACTTTATTCAGTTTGTTACATAACTTTCATTGCAAATGCACTACAACAATGAGAAAAACAAACATAAACAGAATGACCTTCATTAAACCTTGCATTGCCTCCATTTTTTGCACCCTTGTTTCCAATGCTTGAATCTCTTTTTTAATCTGCATTTCACTTGCCTCATTGGATGGTCGGGATATTTTTCCAGTACTTGCATCATCATCTGTGCAAAACTCTTCATTATCAGGAGTCAAAAGCTGTAATAGTTGCATTTTCCTTCTAAACAGAAAAAATACAGTTTGGATGGGTTTCTTGTTGACTCTGAAATCCTTATACCAGCTTTCTTTCCACATTGACACCTTTATTCTTAAACTTGATGATGCTACTGTTTATATTGGTGCTACTAGTTGATGAATGCATTTTCTAAATTTCTTGCTATATGAATCTGCTGTTAGGAGGAAAATTGGTAGTTGAAGGGGTGTTTTTGCAAACTTGATTTTGAGAAAATGAATGGCAACTGGTCTGTGGTTATGGTTATGCTGGTTGGAGAAAAAAAATTTGGTAATGAGTAATTTTTCAATTACAGGGGGTGTCTTTAAAACTGCAATGTGCAGTATATATATGTCATTTTGTGACCGTTACACAGTAATAATCAACTGTCAAATCGATTTCAATTTTTTTTTCAAATTTTCAAAATTTATTATTATTTTAATCAATACAAAGGTATTTTGGACATTTTACCCTCTGACATGGACAGTAGTGTTAAGTCAGAACTAGACTTGGCAACGTGTCGTGTCGTAGTGTGTTCGTGTCATGTGGTTATCGTGTTCGTGTCAAAATTTTCTTATCCAAACCTGACCCGTTAAGCTTTCATATTGAAATATGTAAACCCAAACCCGTTCATAAAATTATCGTGTAACCCGTTATCCAACCCCTTAACACGTTAACTTATTTTTAAAATTATTTAAAATAAATAAAAATAAATTTGATTTATAATTCATAGTCTATACTAAAAAATAATGAAGTACAGATAAACATAAATATTTGTATCTTTTTACAAATAAAAACTAAAACAACATACTTAATACATGTTAAAATATAACAAACCACACAAACATAATACTTAAATCCTTCTACAAATGAATAATAAAAATCTTAAACAATATTGTTTGAAATAACAATAAGACATAAACATATTCAATTTCAACCACATTTTCATTTTTTGCATAAACAATCCGATGCATATGACATTTTCAACCATAATGAGCACAACCTCAAAGGCAAAACACCTAAAAAATAAAAGTTAAATTGTATATTATTATCCAAATTGATATAGAAAAATTAAATAATGCATACTACTCAAATTTCAATATCTCTAATCATCAATAGAAAATGTGTTCGAACATTATCCTAATTTAGCTTGTTCAACACTCGATTTAATGACATTTTGTGTGAGTTCTTCTAAATTAATGTTATCATCTAAAACTGAATATATAATAAAATTAGAAATATTCATGTTAAAAAATAGTAATATATATATAAATGTAAATGTAAATTAATTTCTTTTTAAGAAAATCATCTTGTACTACATCTAGCTTTATTAGTAAATTAAGTTTTTTCTATTAATAAATTACTAAATTGCCATTAAGGACTAATGGGTCCTTAATGGGTCTAACGGGTTTTTGCGGGTCAACCCGTTAAGACCCGTTAAGATAACGGGTTCATAAAAGGTTGACCCGTTATCAACCCAACCCGTTTCAGATAAACCCAAACCCGTAAAAAATGTTTGTATTCGTGTCGTGTTAACGGGTCGTGTTAAAATTTGCAAAGTCTAGTCAGAACAATGTAAAAGGTGTTTATGCATTATACAGAACTACAATATTTGTTTTGAAATTATACTATACTTTATAAGTGTATTTGAAATTCTCCCTATTATATATCCTGCGTATTGCAGTATAAGACAGATAAGTAGATCATACTAAAATTTGAATTTCAAGTTATACGTTTTTGTGAAAGCTCAATTGACTTTTCACTACTAACCTATCATCATAGTAACATAATCCTAATAACTCTCTTTCAAGCTTATAAATACATTAAATATAATATATATATATATATATATATTGGTTTTCGAATTCCAATATTTAGATTTAAAAAAATCCACATGTATTAATTTTCGCCATTTACAGATTGGTTATTTACACTGTGTTTAAATATTCAGTTTTTAATAAAATTTGGATGTATGTGAATATTATTATTTATTATTGATACAAAATTAGTGAAAATTATTATCATTAAAAAAATTTATATTATTTTAATGATCTAGCTAGTAAAATGAAAGAAAAAGAACAAAATTAATTGTACCGGCAAATAGAAGAAAATTAACCAAAAAATAAAATTTTGTTACAAGCTGTCTTTCTTTATTAGGACATTTCTCAAGTGAACCCCCTTGTTTGAGGGGGTTCATGGAAACCCCTCAAAAAAAGTTACTTGATATGGAAAAAAGTTACTTGATATGGAAAAAAATTACTTGATATGAAAAAAATTACTTGATATGGAAAAAATTACATGATATGGAAAAACTTACCTGATATGAAAAAAATTACTTGATATGGAAAAATTACATGATATGGAAAAAATTACCTGATATGAAAAAAATTACTTGATATGGAGGGGTTTCATGCATGAACCCCCTGTTGAATTTTTAGGGGGTTCACCCAAGTGGGATCCTATTTATTATTATCTATTCTTAACTCGGAATTCTTCGGAGTTGTCTATTAATGTAATGAATGAGAAATCAATTTTTTTTTTCATTTTCACGTTCAATTTCCATTAATAAATGGTTTTGCAATGAATATAGATTGTACAATATATATACTTAGGTTTAGTATAAATAAAAGTAATTCAGAATAAAAAACAATAAAAATGATTTTATGTTTATTTTTTATGCTAATATATGTTGAATGGTGCCATTTTACTTCTCATGAAAAAGCTAAGTGAAATGAGCAGAATAAAGCTCAAAGTTTTATCATGCATGTGTGTTCGATTTTGTGTCCTATTGTTTTTGTTAGGGATATTATCACCTGAAGTCTCTAAACTATATTGGATTTTACAACTGAGTACCAAATTATTTTTTATCTCACTTTCATCCTCGAACTTTTATTCGCTTGTTACTGTAACTCATTTTTCAAGTTTTCGTTCAATTTTGGCATTAAAACCCACATGTGAGTCACATGAGGTATATTTTGAGAGTTAATGGTGTCCTTTCACATCTTCTGATGATGTGGCTGTAAGATGTTGCCATGCTGGCCTTTTTATTCCACGTATTCATCACAAATCCACTTCAGCAACACGGTAGCACCCACTCGCAGCCATTCCACGATAACACACCGTAGCAGTTATTCCCCCCCAATAAGGCAACGTATCAACTTCGGTTTAGGGTTAAGTTGAATATTACGCAGCCATTTCCCCCTTTGATTACGCAGCAATTTCTCCAAAAAAATACCGAAATTTGCCTATGTGAAATCAAGCCAATTAGAAATTGAAGAGTTCACTTTGGCAAAGGAATTTCAATTTGATTCGTCGGTTCACATCGGCGAAGGAAAAGCGATATCGATGCTTCGGTTCGGTTCGTCCCCGAAGGATAATATCGAAGAGGGAAAAATTTTCGTATCGAAATGGAGCCATTTTGGGATGATTCTGAGTTTCGTGGTTATCGTAAATTTTCTGACTTTTTATAGTTTAGGGTTTTGAATGTTTAGTATGTTTGAGAATGTTTTGTATGATTCTAATACAAATTCATGGTTATAGTGTTTTTTTTTTTATAATTTGTTTGCATTGTTTTTAGGGTTTAGGTTTGAATATTTTGAAATTTGTGCGAAGCATGTACTTTTGCATTTTTTTTGTGGTCCACTACTTTTGCGTTGAATATGTACAGATTCTAGTGTTGGAAAATGTTTTTAATTTGTGTGGTCCACTGCGTTGATAGGGAAGTTCAGTTTTCGGTATTGTTTGCTAGTTACTTTTGAATTGTTTTTGTGTGATCCACTGCTTTATGTTGAATACTTACAGATTCGGATATTGGATAATGTTTTCAATTTGTGTGGTCCATTGCATTGATAGGAAAGTTATGAATTTTAATTTGTTTGCTAGTTACTTTTACATTGTGGTTGTCTGGTCCACTGCATTGTTTTTGGTTTTGAAAACTAGTGTGACTTTGGTTGTTGTCTATTGTTCCTGAAGTTGTGGCCCACTGTTATTGAATAATGTTTTAAACATGTTATGCTTGCAGCCCCTGGATCAAACTATTTCACAATAGAAGTCCACCACGGTGGTGACTTCTATGATAAGGATGGTACGAAAAAATATGTTGGGGGGAGTGTCGATAGATTTTATTATTGTGACCCTGATATGCTTAGTTTGTTTTCTTTTAGTGACATGGCAAACCAATTAGGATACCATGGTAGGAAGAGAGATTGGTTTTGCCTTCCTAGTATGACAATGAATGAAGGTTTAAAGTACATGCACAGTGACTATGAGGTGTTAGAGTTGGCCCATAACCTTCACAAGGGTAGAATAGTTAAGTACTACTTAAATAGGCTTGAGTTACCTTTTGTCTTACCTGAAGCACCATTTAATGAGGGAGATGTAGTTAACATTGAAGAAACTGATGGTGAAACAGATGAGACCTAACCCCAGCCCCACACCCAGGCCTAATCCCAAACCTAGGTCCAACCCAAGACCCAACCTCAGACACAACCATAAACCCAACCCTAGCCCTAGACCCAACCCTAGATCCAAATTTTGTTACTAATATATGAGCCCCAGCCCCAGCCCCAGACCCACCTTTCAAATGAATTTGATGCCAATGGGGCTGTGGGAGAGGATGGTGAGGTAGGAGGAGGTGATCATGTCAGTGAGGTTGAGGAAGAAATGCGTGATTTAGACTTCCATCATACAAAGTATGAAGTATCTGATGAGGATTTGCATTTTGAGAAATATGTAGCATACATGAATGTTGAATGGGCTGGCTTAAATGACAGATGGACTATGGGGGAGGATGGTGGGGGAGGAGGAGGTGATGAAAGTTCTGATTTTGAGTATGATGAGGAACATTTGAGGAGTGTTTGTAGTTCAGACAGTGAGAATGATGGAGCAAGGGACAAACCCATTCATAATTCATTCGTGAAATGGACATGAAGGACCTACAGTTTAAGCTTGGTATAAGGTTTGCAAGTGTTCACGACGTCAGGAAAGCAGTTAACGAACATGGCATAAAGGAACATCGGGTTCTTCAGTTTCTGAAGAATGATTCAGTGAGAGTAAGGGAAGTTTGCACCAAAACTAGGTGTCCATGATTTTTATGCTGTGGTTGAGAATAATGGTTTGAAATTTCAAGTGAAAGGTTTCAATGGTGTGCATAAATGCAGTAGGGACTATGAGGGAGTTAAGGTTACCCCAAAGTGGCTTGCTGAGAAGTTTTTAAATGAGTATAGATCAGACCCCAAGTGAAAATGGGGCCCATTCTATGACACTGAGCGAGCAAGGTGTGCATTCACACCAAGTAAACAACAATTCTATAGGGCACGATAGAGGGGTCTTAGAATCATACATGGCTCTTACCAAAAACAGTATGGGATGATTTGGGATTACTGCGAGGAGTTAAAGAGAAGCAATGGGGAAGTTCTGTTTATGTGATGAATGAGTTGCGAGGTGAAGTGAGTATTCCAGAGAGTATACATTTGCCTTGGAGCTTGTAGGACATGTTTTTTGGAGGGTTGCAGACCCCTAGTTGGCCTTGATGGGTGTCATATCAAAGGCCAACATGAAGGACAATTGTTGTTAGCTGTGGGCATAGATCTTGATAATGCAATGTATCTGATTGCATTTTTCATAGTAGAGGTAGAAAACCCAGATAGTTAGACATGGTTCCTAGATCTTCTTATCTAAGATTTAGGAATAGTAAACCAACATGGGTGAACTTTTATCTTGGATAAACAAAAATATTTAGTAAATGCCTTGAAGGGTCTATTGTCGGATGCAGAACACAGACATTGTGTTAGACATTTGTACAAAAACTTCTTTTTGCATCACAAGACAATGGCCTTAAAACTTTGGCTATGGGCTGCTGCAAGAGCTTTACTTGCCCCTAGGTTTCATGCTGAGATGGCATCACTGAAAGATATGTCTTTTTGAATGGTTGAATGGAAAGGACCCTAGACATTGGAGTAGGTCGCATTTCAGTACCAATTCAATATGTGATCTTATGCTAAATAATTTATGTGAGTCATTTAATAGCTTAATTCTACATGCTAGAGACAAACCAATAATATTTCTTTTGGAGGCAGTGAGATGTTATCTTATGAATAAGATGAGGAAAATGAGAGAATCTGTGGCAAAATGGATGGGGGATATTGGACCGAGTGTTACCATGCAGTTTGACAAATCCAGATTGGAAGCAAAGATGTGTATGGTTGACTGGGTAGGGGAAATGATGTTCCAGGTCAGAGTTGTCGATAGAAGACAGTTTGTGCTGGATTTGAGACAGAAGACATGTTTCTATAGGCAATGGAATCTGAGTGGTCTTCCTTGTATGCATGCCATATGTGCTATCTCATATTGGGACATGAATCCAATGGATTTTGTGGATCCATGTTATAAGAAGGAAGTATTCATTAAGGCAAACTGACCTATAATTAGCCCAATGAATGGCCCAGACTTGTGGCAAAAGTCTAATATGACACCATTGGAATCCCTAAGTTCCGGAGACAGCCTGGTAGACCAAAAAGAGTGAGAAGAAGGGGTCCAGATGAAGCACCAGCAACTAAATTGAGGAAAACTTGTGTAGTTATGACATGTAGCAGGTGTAAAATTACTAGACACAATGCAAGATGCTGCAGGGCAGCAACTATCCAACAATCTGGGCAGCCAACCATATGGACAAACACAGGTGAGAGATGTCCAAAAAAATAATTTATTTACAAAAGTATTTATTAACAAACTTGCTCATAATATCCCATTTAATTTGTTGCAGGAACATTCCAAGAAGAAGAGGACAACTAAAAGGTTAAGAAAACACAAAAAATCAAGAAAGAATACATGAGTAGGGACATCACACCAAGGGCTGCAGCAAGCCAATCTGAGCAGCCAAATAGCCAATTAACTTCATCTTGACATGTTTTCAAACTCTATAAAGATTTAGGGAAGAAAATTATAATCTTTTGGACACATATGTGGTGGTTTTTTTTTTCTACTTAGTTTTGGTATGTATTGCCAATAGTTTTTTTGACAAATGGATGCTTGTATGCATGCCTTATGTAAAATGTGCTGTATAGGAACATGTATCCATTTTTTGTACTTAGTTTTTGGTATGGTATTTGGAACAACTCTAGACATTGTAGCACTAAGCAGTTTGAGGAATTTTGCTCATAAATTGATATTGGAATGTATTGATTTATGTAATGTCCATAAAAGTATAAGGAATCCAAATCAATTGTGTGTCTAGGTGTGCATTAAGTTTAAAATGGCTTCATCCATTCCAAATCAAAACTTCAATTGTGTGTCTAACACTGGTTTCAATTTTGGAATGACTATTATAAACCAAACCAAATACCTAGAAAAACAAATGTGTGATTATTAGGGACATCATTTATAATTATGTTTAACACTTAAATTGAAATAGCCCAACCTTCCCCCCACCCCCCACCCCCCCAATGAAAGTCAGTGATAAAATTTTTATGGTTTCTTTATTCAACGGTTTAAAATTGGAAATTCTCACTCCTAATATCAAAAATATATATTTAAATTGTTTCATCATTTATATATGCACATCAAAAACCAGTGGGTCTAACATCATTTATATATGCACATAAAAAACTAGTGGGTCTAACACTTGCATATTAGTTGAGTTTACAATAAGTAAAATAACATATATGTTGGTTTAACAAACATAACATAGTCTAACGCTTGCATTACATAAATCCCCTACTAACAGACATCACATACTCAAAATCTCTTTTTACATTGCTGCTTGCTCACATTTAGATTGTAATAGTACAATAAACATAACCCCAAGCAAACATAAACAAACACTAATTTTCTACGAAGCATGCAGTTATTGACAGGACCCAAACCACCTAGATCCTGCCTGCATGACTTAATATTTCTATTAAGCCAATAAGCAGTTGTTTATCTCCACTATCCCATTATTAATATAACAAAATCAAACAAACAGGAAAAATTCACTCTACTGCCATAAATTTTATTAAAAATTTCAGCAGCATTTCGTCTGTTTTTCTAACATCCCCCAAATACATATAGTTACAATTCTGCAAGGAAAAACATTCCTATACCTTATCCAATCTACCAGCAAACATTTCCCACAGTAAACACATCTCAAAGAATAATTCAACATTCAAATAAAATATATCAATTATATTTTTCCATAGCTGGACTCAATTTAGAAAAACTGAGCTGTTTACTTACCTTTATTAATAGGGATCAAGCTACCTGTAGTTCTTAATAGATATTCGCACCAAAAATAACATTCGTAGACTTACGCATATACAAAATACGTACCAATATTCAATTTCTAAAATAATCAACCTGACAAATATATGCTCTAATTGACTATCCATCAATATATACACCATACATTCCTCACTTAACATATTTTAATCACTTTTAGTTTCATCGAAGCTTTTCAAACAAATTTAACAAGATAATAACCATAGCTTGGCGACATAATTCCTCGCCCAAGCAAACAATCTGGCGGCATAAATCATCGCCCAATTAAACAACACCCCTACTTGGCGGCATATCCCATCGCCAAGTAGTCATTAACCATATATATATCATGCATTTGAGAGTCACATGAAAATAAAATATGCATGTATTCATAAATAAAATATTCATTTAAACACATGTATGAATATGCATGTATTTATTCTAGAAGAAATAACAAGATAATATATAAATCATACATTATTCATTAACAATTTAACATCACAAGAAATGGTAACCATCATCACGATCCTTCTCCCCAAGGCATCGTGGCGGGAATGAGGTATTGGGTAACCATGGCATCACAACCATTATCACGATCCTTCTCCCCAAGGCATCGTGGCGAGAATGGGGTGTAGTCATCACGATCCTTGGTCTCTAGGAATCGTGGCGTTTAAAAGGCTTTCATATGACCGAGGGTACCTTCTCCAACATCATAACCATCATCATCCACATCACCGTATAACATCTCCAAATGTATCCCACAATCTCCATATATTCCATAACAATCCTTAACCACATTTCCAGACAACACATCAATCTGTAATTCCATTCAAATCATCATCCATAACCCAAAATCCACATAATAATTATCACACATACAAATCAGTTATCCACATTAAATAAAAGAGCACATCAACAATCATTAATCAAACTCATATATATAGTATATTCCATAATTGCTATCAATAAACACAAGTTCAATTTACATCATTCTAAAGCTAGAAGCAACACAAAGCAACTCACTTTACCCAAAATACAATTCATAAATCCAAATTACTTCACATTGGCAACCGATCACAATTTCAAGAACACTATCACTTTCAAAGAAGTCCAAAATCAAGTATTTCATAATTATAAGCGCTTAAACATGAATATTATGCCAACTATTCAACATTTAACTAGCCACAACCAACATAACTTGAAATGCACAATTAATCCATATCATACAGTACATAATTATATAAAATCGAATTACATACAATCTATATATAATTCAAATGCCCAAATAACAACAATTCCTACCTTTTCTCCAGACTTTCCCAAGGTCACACCCTTGTATGCTATACCTATTCATATATAAGTTGAAATTAGCTCCTCACAGTCACAGCAATTTAATTGCTTCAGAAATTATTACCACTTAACAAATATTCCATTACTCAACTAAAATATGCAAATTATATATCAAATTGAAGCTTGAGAAGTGTAGGAAATAATCAACAACTTATCTTGTCTGATTGCCGCCTGTGATGGCCAAAAAATGGCCAGAAAGTCACGGCTGAACACCACTTCTTCGCATTGCTCAATTGAGAAGAATTCAGGAAGAAAGGATGGTGGATTCGGCTTTAGGAGGTTCGAAATAGGGGGAAAAGATCAACCCCGCAACCGGAAACTGCCAAAATCTGGTGATTGGAATAGAAACGGGTCCGCCGGTTTCTTCAAACTTTTTTACGACTCATGGGGTTTCACAACCAAAGCTTGGAGGGGAAAGGTGGAGGGCGACATGGGCAACCTTTCCCGGGTGGTGGGTTGGCCAATTTCTCGCCGGAATCTGGCGATTGCAGACAAGAGGCTGACCAAATTCACCGTTTTTCCTGGCTATCTGCTCCACGGGCTGTCTCCGGAATGGGTAGGTAGAGAAGGCTGCTACCTCCATGTTTCGGGTAATTTCCCGCCCAGTCTTGCCAAAAAATGGTCATTGCCGGCAAAGGAAGGAGGGGGAAGTCGGCGTCGGGGGGGGGGGGGGGGGNGTCTCTCTCCAGACGTTTCTGGAAAATATTTAAAAAGATGAGGTAAGGAAATTGGGTCATTTCACTCTTTTAATGTCAGCCTTGCAAAATTACCAAAATGCCCCTCACACAATTTTAACCATAACTTCACGGTCTTAGCCCCAAATCAAGCATACTACCAGTCTATAGACCCGTATCGATTAGCTCTACCCAAAGGTACCACCGTCAAAGCCAAAACATGTCCTCACAACAAGTCAACTATGGGCCCACTCATGGTCAAACTTGTCAAACTTGGTCATTTGAAAATTGTAGTATTTTCTTAAAACGGGATTTTACAGTTATCTTCTTTCAATTTTGACATGCCTTGTAATAAGCCCATAATAATTTGCGATGAACGATCACACATTGGCGGGTCATGCCATTCAAGGAAACCACATCCAAGATGTTTTTTGTCCTGCATTTAAAGCAAACATAAACTCAATTTATCAATGCCACACAAAATACCAATTCAAGCCAATTTTTAATGCACTAAATTCCATAAGCTATTGTTATCAAAACTGACAAATTTGTTTGGCATTTAAAGAATTTAACGGAAGGTTAGAAAACAACAAGCTGACAATTTTGTCTTGCATTCATCATGTATCCGAAAATTTAACACTAAATTTTACTAATTGTTGATACCAAATCAGAAAAATTTGTTGGCCACTCCTCAAAGAATTAAGACAACTAGTTTATCAAACAAATAACAGAAGTCTAACTGTGTATTTTGCACAGCCATTAAACCTCCTGCCCGAATTCTTTCATGTCCATGAGGTTTTTCGGATGGATGGCTTCCCACAATTGCACATCATCGGCTGAGAATCCATGCTTAAATGATCCCTTATTCCTTTTTTCACCGGACTCAAACTGCACCTAACCCCTTATTCTTTTCCCGGACTCACATTGTCACCGACACCTTCTTCCTTCACCGAAGCAAACACCTTAGGGGAATCCGGAATACAAATAAATAAAAAATAAACCCAGCAATTGAAGAATACAAATCGAACCAATCGAAGAATAAAAATGCGAGAAGAAAAAATGGAAGCAAATAAATCAATGGATGATTGAAAGGGAAGGGAAATGGCAACCCTAGAAGAAGAATACGTGGAATAAAAAAGCCAGCGTGATAACTTCTTACAGCCACATCATCAATTGGTGTGAAAGGAAGCCATTAACCCTTAAAATATGCCTCACGTGACTCACACATGGGTTTTAACACCAAAATTGAACAGAAACTTGAAAAAGGAGTTACGATGACAAGCAGATAAAAGTTCGAAGATGAAAGTGAGAAAAAAAAAGTTTTGGGACTCATTTGTAAAACCCGATATAGTTTAGGGACTTCAGGTGATAATATCCATTTTTTGTTATGTTCTAATTTATTTTGTATTATATAACTTAAGAGTATGCTTGTTTAAGTGTCAATTGATGCGAAAAAGTGTTTGTAAAAATGCCATGTTGGTTGCTACATAATAAAGCAAAATATATATTGATCAATGCAAATGCCTTCATGAGGTTTAGATATTAGAGCTATATATTGATTGACATTCATGTTTTGGCATTTCTAAATGATGAAATAAGCTAACATGGTATTTTTTTCTTTTTTATTGAAAAACGTGCTTGATAAGCATAAAAAAGGGCTTACACCAAGGAAGGAGCATCCTCCTCAAAACTAATGACAAGAGAGCTCAAAGTATACCTTTAGCAGAACAAAAATAAAAACTAAACTCCAAATTTGACTTAATGGCTAGCTTAGCAGCCCTATCCGCAGCCAAATTAGCCTCCCTAGAAGTCCAAACAAGAAAACAAATATGTCCAGTGAGCATACTTCTAATACCCAAAACCAGTTTCCAAGAATCTTAGATGCAGGGGTCCTTACAACCTCAGGCCTAGTTAATGACTTCTAAAGCATTGCACTGCCCACTCCACCCATGTCAGTTTTTATCAATTGCCACTTCTAGAGCCCACTTGAGGGTCCTAAACTCGGTCATTTCTGCCGTTTGTGACTTAAAGATTTTTGAGGCAATGAACACAACCTTCCTTTCAGAGTCTCAAGCTACCAAAGCCCCTGTTGTTCTCCCCGAAGATGTGGCATCATCAATGTTGATAGACAACGACCCCTCAGTTGGGGGTTTCCACACCTATTTACTCTTTACATTCCCATTGATCTTTATTGGTTGTTGTTGTTGTCTAATCAACCCATAGAATTCTTCCACCATTCCATTCCATTCATGCACCATACAGGCTACATCAAAATTGTCTTTCAAAGAATTTACCATTTCTATTGTTCCACAACACATAATAGAAAGAGACCATAATAAGAGTAAACTTAAAATCACCAACCCTACCCCAACCGGCGGATTCAAACACCAAGAAAGAAGCTTTTCCATAGATTGACCTTCAAAGGAGTCAAGCCGGATGCCCCATTTCCTAGCAAAAGTCACCACTCGAGTAATCTGGCAGTCTTTGAACAGATGAATCGGGGTCTCTTTTTTCCAAGCCACAAAAAGTGCAGAGCAGGTCGCGACCTCCCAATCTCTTCCCCCTAATTGATTTTGTGGGGATCACTCATGTCGCCAATCTCCAACTGAAAATCTTTAGTCTTTCGTGCAACTTACTTCCCCATAAATGTTTTTAGAAGGTATTCACTCATTCGTTCCCAACATTAAGACACATTAAAGCATGACAACTTTTAACCGAAACATTTCATTTTTACTGCCAGTCCAAAGAAGGCAATCCTTTATATTTGGCAATGGTCTCTTCCTCAATGACTTCATGGCTATATACTCCAATTTCTCCAAATCCCAACAAAGGTTGATAGAGTCCACTAAATCCGCAATCCTAGCCACCATGGTACTAGTATCTCTTTTCTTCATTGTTTTCCCATATAACCACGAAATCCAAATGTTAGATTTTGAATTTATAAACCAGCCATCACCAACTTTAAAAGCATACTTCCATTCGAACAGTATCTTTAGCCCTTATAATACTTTTCCAAATTTTAAAGCAAGCTAACATATGGTTTTTTTTTTTTTGGTGAATAAGCTAGCATGGTCTTGGCATGACGCAATGGCTGTTGAGGAAATCAATTCCAAGGAAGATCTAGGATTGTTGCAACTTGCAATTTTGGGTCAACTTCTCTCCTTGTACATCTTAAAGGTATTTGTAATTGCTTAACATGTAACTCTCCCTTATGAAAGTTTTTACTTTATGCATTGATGTTTTATTCGAAAAAAGAAAAGAAAAAAAGAACAGAAAAAAAATATAAACAACAAGGACAAAGTACTTAATTCCCAGAGTTTAGCTCGAAGGGCTAAATAAAATTTTATTTAGGGAGAAAGTAAATTTAGGAATATTTGGTAGCACATTGATCTCTGGGCCTACTTTTTCAAACTGGCAAATCTCTGTCAGAAGGGCTTAATGATCACTATTTCTCCTTTTCATCTTTTTTTCTTTTTTCCTGAAATCTCTCTCATTCATTCTGACATTGCATGCAGCTTCAATTTTTTTTTTTTTTTTAGGTAAAAATGCAGCTATATATATATATATATATGTGTCAGACACATTTTTATTTATTTATATATTTTCTGTTACTATTAAATTTCTTTTTCATACAATTATTTTTTTAAATAAAATATTTATCTACTGACCATTTAGTATAATTATATATAAGTCGTGTTATTAAATTGTATAAATTTTAAATTTAATGTTCTCGTAAGTTATTTATCCTATAATATAATACCATATGTTAATATGACATAAAAAATTAATTTAGAAAATGAATTTTACTATTATTACTATTAATGATTATTTTTAATAATATTGCAATTTATTAATAAATTTTAATTAAATATATTTCATTTAATTTATTTTTTTTTAAATTATATAAATTTGTATTTTTATTTCAAAATAAATTTGATAATTTGAAATATTTCATAAATTATTTTTAGTATTATATCAGTGACAGTATAAAATAGTTTAAATATCTTAATTTCTATCGCGCTTTCTCTGTCCTCTCTCTTTGTCTTGCTCTCCTGACTTTCTCTCTCCGGTCTAATAAAAACATAAAATATCTCTCTCTCTTAGGCTTGTCTGGTGGAAATCTTCCGGCGGAGGCTAAGTCCTCAACCACCAATTTGTCGAGGTAATTACTTTTCAACCCATTAAATTTAAATCACACTATCCAATCTTTGAAATAAACAGAAATAAGAAATAAAAAACAATCTAATGCTTTGAAAAACTGACAGAAAAACTAAAAGGAATAGGTTGTCACGTCGAGGATTTTTGAGAAAGATGGATTTCAGGAATTAATTTGGAACCGATTTCAGAGTGTGTTTTGTGGGGCTTTGGCTTCCATTACGACGCCGCTTGACTTGGTTGATGACTGATCAGGTTACTACGTACTGTGAAGCTAATTTTGAAACAAGAATGGTGGGTTGGGTTTGCAAGTGGAAATTGGATCCAATCAAACAAAAAATCATTTAAAAAACAATCCAAAACTTCACATATAAAAAGGAATTGGCTTAAGGAAAAAAAAAAAAAAAAAAATCTAACACAAACAAACTGATCGATTCACAAAATTAAAATTAAAAAAATCTACCACAACATAGGAGCTTCAGCTTCCTTGCCCATGGTGTGAGCATTTTCTTCTTATTATTTATTATTTTATATTAGATGAAACGTTTAACTTAATTATATAAAATAATAAAAACTATAAATAAAAATAAAAACAATTAGATTTATGTGTTCTTATATTGGCATATTGTGTAAACCAGCACTATTCCAAAATATGTATAACACTAGTTACATTTATTAATATTTGATTAAAAAAAAATTAAACATCAATTTGGGTGAAAAAGATGTTTTGAAAAACAGTATTACTACGCCCACCAAATATTTTCAACAAAATTTATTTATTTTGAAAAACAATACTGCTACTAATGTGGCAGGAGATTAGTGATTGACAAAATTCTAAAAGTTAGATTTATGGAAGGTGAATGAATAATATCCTGCTGCATCATTTGGTAAACCCATGCTTGGAAATCCATACTTACAAAGAAAAATATACATTAAAATTTCTTCCACCATGCTTTCAACTAACTAAGTATACAATTATATTTCTTTCAATTCAAAAAAGAAAAAATTAAAGAAAAAAGTAACTATACATTATAAAGAATTTCAAAATATCTCATTGAGATACTAGTTTTGGCTTTAAAGAAATATCGACATTTCACCCATTTTTGCTTCATTCATCTTCTTTATGGCAAATTTACATGGTAAGTCATTGGCATTACTTTTAGCAAATTACTTTTTTGTTTTGTTATTTTTTTTTTCTATTTTGGTTTTTTGATATATGTTTAACTTTGAGTATATGGGATTTTTCGTCACAGGCATAATTGAACCTAGAATCTGAAATCAAATGCAGGTAAATGCCATCTCTAAACTCTTCCCAAAAGGATAACAAATAATTGCTTCGTTCTTTGAATATACTCTATTATACAAATATAGGTTATCTAAATTGTTTAGTAATTTGAACTAATTCTTTTAAAGATCTAAACTAGCATTTCTTCTTTCTTATCTATTTGCCTTATTTGTGTGTGGTTTGAGCCTAAGTAGTTTTTTGAGATAGAATTAGCTCACATTTCATTACCTTCTATAACTAACAAAACAATTAATGTTAGTGCATCAAGTGGAAATTTATTTTCATAGAATTAATACTTTTTGAGTTAAAATATAGCATTAATTTGTTAATTAATTTGCAGGATCACTTTTTTTATTTTTTTAGGCACAACAACATATTAAGCCCTCAATATTAATATTTTGTGAATGTTGGATCACCTACAAATTAAAACTGATAAAAAGATAATAGTATTTCTCGGTCAACAAATCAAGTGGTTTTAGATTTCAGCAATTGAATATATTTAAACATTTTCAGTGTTTAATTTTTTCTTTTTATGTGAAAATGAGTTGTATGTGAATGTTAAAATGAATTATATACATGACATATATATATATATATATATTCACACTTAATTATAATCAATAAGAAGAAAGAAGAAGAAGAAATAAAGAATAATTAATTATAATCAATAAGAAGAAAAAGAAGAAGCAAGATAATAATAATGGTAGTAATTAATAAAATTACAATAATAACAAACCAAAGAGAGAAAGAAAGAACCTGGCAATAAAGGACATAGTTGTGCAGAGGCACAAAAGAGACAGAGAGAGTATTTTGAAGATCATTAATGCAATTTACCTTGACCCCTTGAATTGATTAAGTGAGTTTGATACCTTCATCAGTGTGTGTAAAAATATTTGCTCTTTTTGCTTTTTGCAACAACAATATATTTGGGAAGCAGAAACAGAAGCAGTGGTATTTTGGTAGTTTTGTGGAAAACCAAAGGGTGTGAATCCCATAGAGGCTTTTAATTACGTGATAGAAAATAATCCCCACGGAGATGTATGCCCAGAAGACAGACCTTTTACTCCCAAGCCTGTAACAGAAAATGACACTGCACTGCAAACTTTTATCAGTCCATGACTCCACCAAAAATAAAATAAAATAAATAATTTAAAACCCCAAATTTTTTTTTTCCATGGCTTCTTCTTCTTCTTCTTCTTATTTTTTTTTTCGCAACTTCAAAAAATTAAATATACAAAATCAACAAAAAAATTTAACACAGTTGGATTTTTATAAAAAAGAAAAAAAGAAAAGAAGAAGAAGAAGCTAATTACTTTAGAATATTGTTTCATACACATTAAAATTAGCATTGTCTTTCAAAACAACATTGACGAATATAAATATAACTCACACCCCCTCCATGATTTTTTTTTTTTTAATTTCCTTGATTTGTCAGTCAACAATTTGGGGTTGGACCATGCCCTAGCCTAAGCTCTAGATCAATCTCTTCTTTTCCATTATCAGTACTTGAAGCCAATGGTTCCTGATCAGCTGATCTGTTTGACTCACAATGATCAGATGCACTCGTCGGTAATTGGCTGACCGGAAAATTCACAGGCGGCGAACAAGTCGGTACCATTAGGTTTCTTGGTGGATAAGGTGAGATTGAAAGAATAGTGGAAGGAGATGATGATGTATCAGTGCATGCATTTAAAACTCCTGAATGCAAAACACCGCCACCGCCACCGCTGCCGGGGTTAGGAATTTGGTAAAGAAGACACAGCCCACCGCCACTCGCCACGAATTCTTGCATCGAAGACGGCAAAGCAGTTTGGTTGATTGGATTGGATTGGACTTGATTGAGACGGGCACGGTCTCGGCGGTGCACATTCATATGACCACCAAGGGCTTGAGCAGACCTGAATTCCCTTCTACAAAAAGTACATGTATACGACCTCGGAGGCCATGTCGTTCCCATGATGCTTCCGGTGTCTTCTGCGAAAGCTCTGACTTCCCATGAATCATCTTGATCTTCTTCTTGTTGTTGATGAGGTTGCTTAGGGTTCCACATCCAAGCACTGCTAGGGTTTAATTGATGATGATGATCTTGATTTTGGATATTATTGTGCTGTGGTACTTTAGGCAATTTTTTGAGATGGGTCAAAGGTAAAAGACCAAGCTCAGCTGCCATGGAGATAGAAAAGATGGAGTTTATGTGTAATTAAGGGAAAATGGTGAGAAAATGGGGCCTTAAATAGATGGGTGGGGACTAAGGGTAAAAAAATTGTAATAATAATAATAAGGAAGAGAATGGAGACAAAATGAAAACCCTAAAAAACACCGAGTCTATCACCAAAAAAAATTGTAGCAAGTAATTGGATTTTACTAATGTGTAACTTACCCTTATCTATCCATATCTATCTTTCTGTACATAAGGGACAATATTTTACTTTGGCTTCAACGCCCTTGAATTTACACACATACCGTTAAGTATTGTACTGCTGTAGCAAATTCACCTGCACATAGCTTTTGTTTCAGAAATTAAAATGCTCTAAGTCTTAAAAACTCATGGGGATTTAGATGCATGCCAACTAATTTGGAAATAATTAATTCAACCAATTAGACAGGAATCATTGGCTTATTTACTAATTATGAAGCTTTTCTTTCTTAGGTTCCAGGACAAATGTATGGTTTTCCCAACAAAAAAAAAGTTCCATATATGTGACAATGTTATTCTTTCTTTTCAAGCAATTTTTTTTTTTTTTTTTTTTTGTTTTTCCGGCAAACCTAAATTAAAAGAGCATATTCAGTATCTCAATGAAAACGTGTGTCCAAATTTCTACTTGGATGTAAACTGTCACTAACAACTTAATTAATCAAGTCCCCTTCTTATGATCAGCTTCCTTTTATAAAGCTAATCTCTCTTTTGTTATTGTCGCAACAAAAGGAACAACCTTCCAAAAGCGTACTTTCTCTTCATAATAATCAAAATACTTAATTATAGGAAATCAATCCTATATATTTTTCTGCACGGATTTCAGAGCACTCTTTCCAAAATCGGAAGCTGAGGGGTGATGATGATACTTCATATAGGTCCAATCATCTTTTGGGCTTAATTGGACCTTATGTTACAGACATTTTAATCGAATTTGTCAAATTTTAAACATAAAATTTCAAAAATCTTCTATAATGCAGTAGCTGATATCAAATTGAATATCAATATATATATTTTTTTGGGAGAATTCTTACTTTGATATTAAATTTAATTAATTATTATATTTTTCAAAAGGTTAAAATGTTGATATGAGTAATTATTACATTTATAATTTTATTACATTCAAAACGAAACAAATACAAAAAAAGTTTACAATTTTCTACCTTACCTTAGTGTCTCGAATCCTGACCTTTCTGGTGTAGATGATGATGGGTGATGATGATACTTCACATATAGGTCCAATCATTTTTTGGGCTCAATTGGTCCTAATGTTACATATATTTTTATAGAATTTATCAAATTTTAAACATAAGATCTCAAAAATCTTTAATACTGCAATAACTGAAAATCAATATTTTTTCTTTGGAGAATTCTTGCTTTGATATCAAATTTAATTAGTAATTAAATTTTTCAAAAGCTTAAATCATTGGTATAAGTCATTATGAACTGATTCAATCTCACTCGTGAAGAAAAAAAAAATATATTAAGTCATTATTACATTTATATTATCTTTGTATATTAACATTAACATACCCATCCAATATATTCTCATTTTAAATTCTGTAGACGCATTACTTAATTATAATAAAAATTTGATTTGTATACATATCTCTGTTTAATTAATTAACTGGCCATTGAAATATAATGTTGAATATACGTAGCTGAGAAGTTTTTTTTTTGTTTAGTTTTGTTAAAGTTTGTAGCGGACAAGTTGTCTGATATCGTCTACATGACATTGAATTTTTCGCCAACGACCAGACCAAGAAAAACTCTAATCTTACTCGTTTTTGGCATTGTTTACATCGTCTCAAATGCATGCCATCAAGTACCAAGACATATGGTTAAATTATTTAAAATTCTAGCTTAACTATAACTTATTAAGTTTTTAATTTTGCCGCATCCTACTTATAAATTACTAGAAAACAGTATATTTTAGCTAATATATATATATATATATATATGTATATGTATAAGCAANATGTATATATGTATAAGCAAGTGGGTTTTGACTTGGAGAGTAGCTAAATTATATGATAATTTATAAATTCTCTTTTCCTTTCTGTTTACGTATCTCTAGTGTATAACAAGGCTTAATTGGGATTAAGTTATTAAGCTAAATATATCTGTCACATTCACCACTGAATTATTGTTATGTTATCGGTATGTGGGAAGAATATTCTTGATGGTTTGGTGTCAAAATCCATTTTTTGTTTCTCTATTGCTAGCTGTTTATATGTATACGTATATCTTCATATATAACATACGATTAAGACAAAAGATAAAGGCCATACATGAAAAGATAACGCTTTGGAAATTGGAGGGAAGAATCAACTTAATTATATCATTTTTAATGTTGAATTTATATATTCTCTGTCTCCGTGAAAAGACAGGGTCAATTGCCTAGTTATGTGTATTTTAATATGTAACCAGTAGTGATCAGTTTATGCACAAGTACATAAATCTTTAGGAAAAATATCACATCGAGGAATTTGACTTGTTACTTCATGAGGGATAGTTATTCTATTTAGCATATTTTATTTGATCAGGCAGCTACACTCGTATCTTCCTCTCTCTTCCTAAAGAATTTTTTTTTTTTTTTGATAAAATCAGTTAGTGGATTCAATTTGTAGTCTCTATCTTGAAATTAATATATTATCCGGAAGGAAACTCCTAGGGAGCTTAATCACCAAGTTATCATATTGAATTTTTCGATTTAATTAGTTGTGTTTCTGGTATAAATAGCTGTAGCTGCTTTAATTTAGAAATTTTAAGTTTAGCTAAGAATTTGAATACATATTAAAAGTATAACATAAGATTGCTATATAACTTTACTGTAGCAAAATTTTCTGCATTTTCTCTTTAATTCCCATTTGGGCGACATCTATGTTGCTTAGAATAAAGACAAATAAGAGCTAGATATATATATATATATATATATATATATATATATATATATATATTTGATTTTCATGAACCTATAAACACAAATTAAAAGCCCATGTGTTATGTTTTAATTTAATTCATTTATTTTTATTTTTGGTATTTGGTTCGACTTCTCAATACATGTAATTCAAATCAATTCATGCCTCTTGTGGAGAATTGCATATAAATCATGGAGAAATGTTTAGGGTTTATACGCTGGAACATTCTTTGGATTTCTGAACTTAATTAGAATGTTTTGGATGTTCAATATGTAGCCTTGTTGGAGTGGTAAAAGACCAAGAGTTCTTTTCTTTTTCATCTTCTTCCTTTAAAACCATATAAGTTCTTTTCTTTAGTTAGAGAAAATAGCGATACTAACTATGGGGACTTTGAGGCCGGCTTTTGGGGTATGGAAAGGATGAGTTATATCTTTAGATATCTCATCAACCAAATCATGGAAAAATATTAATATTATTTGCCTTAATAAATATATATTATATAAACCAATTTGATACAGTAGACGTTTGTTCGAAAAAAAACTTATATTGTCTAATTGTATAAGTGACATAATGACATGTACCACTCATAATCAAACATTGAGTAAAAATTAAGTCGGATTCATTAGTTTTATTTTATTGTCATGTGACGTTGTGAATGATTATAGAACAATATATTTATATAGCACGCGATAATTTAAAATGGTATGGACGACGCGACAATACTGTTTGCATGCAAGATTTTCTCCATGTGTTCCCTACTATTGTTTACATGCAAGGCACCCACACCATGGTGGGAAACCGAAGTCCGTTATAGCAGAAATACACACACACACACACATATAGTAATGATGTAATAACAAGTTTTTTATTATTTGTTATTATTGATGATCATTATCCGTAGACAGCAACTTATATAACAAATTTTAATCGAAAATATTTAATTTTATTTTTTAATATTATAATACTAATAAGGGAAAATTAAATTTGTAAAGATAACAATTTAAAATGCCACATAGTATGTAGATCTCAGTAATATTATTTTACTAGTGAAATTTTTTTTTTTTTGTGCTCTATCATCATCTAGTATAACATTATGAACTAGGTATCCCACTAAATTATTTTTCTATATATAAATATATATTTATATATCTAAATATAAATTTTTAAAATAAATTTTTATTTTATTTTATTAAAATAAGACTGTCATCATCTTATTAGTGATAAAGAAAGCTTGTGATGGAATAGGCAATGTATAAATATTTTTAACTATATAATTTTCAAGAAATAGTTTAGTTTGCAAAGTCAGTATTTTATTGGACAAAAGTTATCCCACTCCCAACACTAACTAAAAGAAAAGCAATTCAAAAATTAATGGAATCCAAGAATTCATGTGAGATATTCCCTTTACCAGATTAAAATAAAAAAATTTAATTTTGATATTAGAAAATTTTTTATTAGGTTAATATAAAGAAAAACTTGAGCTTTTTATAAGATTCCCATCGAAAATATGTCTATATTTTTTTTTGCATTATATATCTATTAATTTATTATTAATTAATTAAATTAATCTTTCCTTTTATTTTTCTTCAATATTATTAATTTTTTTAGTGGATTATTAATTTATTATTACCATTTTTTTTATAGGGCCGCTCTGTTATTTTTCTAATTACGTTTAAATGTCCTACTGCACTATATTCATTAAGTTAAATAATTTATCTTTGATTGAAGAGATTTTTTTTTGGTTGTAAGATTACTTTATAGAAGCACAAAAGGCGAAAAGAACCATATTATAGAGATTGAGGAATCTGATTCCTCTCAAAAGCAATACAATTCAAAAAGTCCATAGGAAGGTCCGCAACAAATCCCTCCAACATTTCCAAATTACATTTATGTAGCTGAGCCCATTTGGCTGCTAAGTCAGCACTTTTGTTTTGCTCCCTTGGCACTCATTTTAAAGACCAGCCTGCCCGATGACTTTGGATATGACGGAGGAACAAGACCTCATTTTTGTTGTTCCAGCAGTAGGGCTCCTCCATGCTAACCACTTGGCTAAAGACCATATTTGCATCTAATCTCCATTACACCAAGTTCTAGCCATAGTTAGCTGCTACAGTTGCCGCCCAAACTAAAGCCTTCAATTCAGCTTGATGAGGCTCTAATTCCAGGCTCCAAAGCAATCCAAAGAACACCAACCTACTGCAAATGTCCTAACAATCATGGTGAAGGCATAGAGGCCCTCTTCAATAGATGCATCCACATTAATGGCTATTTTCCTTTTGGCCAGAGTTTCCAAATGCCCTCAATTGAAGTAGTAGCAACCCGAGCTGAAGGTCCCTGCAATCCAGATTGGAATTCTTCCATCACAAATTCAAACTTTGCCAAGACTGTCTCAAAGTTCCAATTCCCTCCAAACACGACCCCGTTTCTTAAAAGCCAAACAGAATACAACAAGCAAACTTTAACCAAAACTCCAAAGCAAACAATTTTTCCTCAAGTCGTGGAAAACAAATTCCTCACAATGTCCTTTAGAGAGTCACCAGCCAAAGAGCTCATTAGGAGGCTCCATTTACTGGCAAATGCCAAAGCTCGAGATACATGGCACTTTCTAAACAAATGTAGCACATCATCCTCATGTTGTCCAAAGAGGGAACAAGCCCGATCACCCCTACCAACCTTATGAGCCATTACTGTATTAACATGGATAATGTTTGAGGCAAACCTCCACAGAAAAAGCCTTAACCTTTCGTGCAGTTTAGATTCCTAGATAAGTCTCTAAACACTACCCCCCTCTCGTTCCTCATTGGCTAGCAAACCATAAAATTCTTAACCAAAAAACTACCATCCTTTGTAACAGTCGAACATAGCTTATCTTCATTCTCCACTTGTAGGCATTTTATCTTTTGAATTTTGGAAACTTCCTCCTCAGAAAACAACTTATTTAAAATATTAGGCCTCTAGTTGCAAGTTTCCATGTTCGAACAGTTCTGCCACCTTGTCCCCAAATGTAAGTATTTCTTCATTTCTAGAGGATGGGGCTTTGTTAGTTAGCCAAGGCACCCACGAGTCCCTCCACACATCAATCCCCCATCCGTTTCCAACCCGAAAGCAAGACTCTTTACGCACCAGATCCTTATTGTTGAGGATGCCTTTCCAAACTCGCAAATTCCATGCTCTACCAACACAACTGAAAAAAGACTTTCCTCTAAGATATTTCCTTCTTAACACTGTCACCCACTTTCTCTTGTCTCCGCTGGCCATCAACCAACCTAGCTTAGCGAACAAAGCTTTGTTAATGTCATAGAACTAATTAAAACCCAGCTCTCTTTCCAATTTAGTGGTACATGTAGAATCCTATGACTTGAGAGCCAAAATTTTGTTAGAACATTGTTTGGCTCCCCACTAAAACCTCTGGATGATAGCATCTAGAGTCTCACAAATTCCCTCAGGACCAGAAAAATAGCCATGGAGTAAATTGACATTGTTTGCACAACCGACTTGATCAGGATAGCTTTTCCAGCTTTGGATAGTAACTTGCTCTGCCAGTCCACCAACCCTTTTTGGATTCTGTCTTGGAGCTTTGAAAACTCATTCTTTTGGTTCCTACTTGGGATTAAAGAGTTACCCAAGTATATAGAGTTGCTTTTCAGACTTAGTAGATCCCAGAGGTCCTTGACTAATTTTTTAACTGGGCGACAAGTATTTTGGAAGAATAAGATGTTAGACTTATCCTTATTCACCCATTGCCCAGACAATTGTTAGAATTGCTCCAGGCATCCCCACCTAGCACGGGCACTCTCCAAACTTGCTCTTCTAACCAATAACAAGTCATTAGTATACATAAGATGGTGGATAGCTGGTGTATCTCTTTCTATTTTGATTCCTTTCACTTCTTGATTAACCTCCAGCAACCAAGAGAGAATATCCATACAGAGTATAAAAAGATAGGGGGATAAGAAATCCCCCTGCTGTAATCCTCTCGTCGGAACAAACTCCCCAATCGAGTTTCCATTGATTAGAAAACTATAATGAACCGAACTAAAACAACCATACACCATTTTCCTAAAATGCTCAGAAAACCCCTATGATCGAAAAACAATATTGATGAAAGGCCATTCTATTCGGTCATAGGCCTTGCTCAAATCAATTATGGCCATCATAAGCCCTCATTTCCCTTTGTATTTTTCACTTTGTGTACCAACTCTTGTGCTAAAACTGTATTATCCGCAATCCACCTCCTTGCCATGAAAGTTTCCTGAATAGAGGAGATCAGTCGTAGGAGTAAAATCTTAAGCCTTTCAACAATGATTTTGGAAATGATCTTATACGTAAAGTTGCAGAGACTTATAGGTATGAAATGGTTAAATTTAGTTGCTTGCTAGGATTTCAAAACCAAAACTATAAAAGATTTATTCATCCCTTAGCCAAGTCTCCAAATCTGATACTTTCTTGTACAAAATCGATCACCTGAGCTCTTATAGTCTCCCAGTAATGCCTGAAGAATATGTCAGGGAAGCCATTAGGTCTCGACACTTTTAAAGGGTGGATCGCAAATATGATAGCCTTTATCTCTTCTTTTATGGGGTTGCCCATTAATAAATCATTCTATTCATTTGGGACACTTTGGAAACCTAGTGCTCCCAGAGTCTCTGGGATACAAGGGTTCTCAATTGAGAAGACCTCTTCAAATTTCTCCATAAAATATTTGTTAATTTCTTCCCGATTTTTTATCCAGTCTCCGTCATCATAGATTGCCATGATTCTGTTTCTTCTTCTACTTCTGGAAATAAAGATGGAATGGAAAATTTTGGTATTTCGGTCCTCTTTATCCAGCCAAACTTCCATAGATTTATGTTTGTAAATGGCTACTTGCCTACTTCTCTAAACCTTCAAATCTGCCTCAACCTACATATGCTTCCGTCTGTCATCAATAGTACCAAAATTTAATTGTTTGAGTTCTAGTTCAAGGGCCTTAATTCGTTTATGCACAAAACCAAAATGAGATTTGTTTTAGGCTTGGAAAGCCTTTGCTGTAATAGCTAGTTTTTGCTGCACTTTATGGGCTTCCATTCGGCCACAGACATGTTGGTTCCATGCCGTTTTCACAACCTCATAGCTCGAGCCATCAGTTGTCCAAGCCTCCAGTACCCAAAAAAGGGGACTACCTAGACTAACCTCCCCCCTCACCATTGCTCAGAATGATCTGGGCATGATATGAAGATTCCAAAAATAAATGTTCCATTGTAGCCTTTTCAAAGATATGGATCCAGTCTTTGTTCACTAGAAATTAGTCAAGCCTTTCCTTTTATGTATGCCCTGCAATCTTGCCTATTTTTCTAAGTGACTTCTTATCTTTGAAACCAAGGTCCAGAGCTCCCATCGACTGCATAAAATCGTTGAGGAACCATATTCTCATAGCTGATAATTTTTCTCCAAACTTCTTCCCCGAATTCACCATTTCATTAAGGTCCCCTAAAATTAGCCATGGCTCTTTCCAGTTAGAAACCAATTCCTCCAGAGAGTTCCAAAAATTCTCTTTTTCCGTATTGTAAAAAGTTCCATACACTTCCAAGAGGTTCCAAGCTTTGCCCCCACCAAGCAAGTGGACCTCACAGCAGATCAACCTTTCGGTCTTCCATAAAAAAACCATCCTAAAATCATCAGACCATAGCATAACAAGGCCTCATGTGCATCTTTGAGTCCCAACCACTGCCCATTTGTCAAAATCGAGCCTCTTGGCAATATTTTACAGCCTAGCCGAATCCCCTTTAGTTTCCATAAGGAAAACACACTGCAGAGTATGTTTCTTTACCAAAGCCTTTAGGGCGGAAAATGGTCCCCCGTTGTAAATACCCATCCAGTTCCACGACAAAATTTTTAGTGGTGAGAAGGGCATGTTTCAGCTCGCCTTCTTGGCCACCAGAAAATCTCAATTAACTCTAGAAGGTTCTCCCTGCTATGAGAAACCTCGCCTAGGGTTGTCCTTAAGGAACACATTGCTCATCGCCGTGCCTCACTTTTCCATCTCCTTCCACTATCATGAGATCTTCCAGTATCGCCATCCCTTATTTCGATTCAGAAAGTCATGGTCAGAGATGGATAGTGATATACTTATTCGTTGGCCTATGAAATAGCTAGCTCCTCAAGAACATCTCATGCCTCTGCTGATGGAAAATTGGGAGATGAGGCTTTTGAGTCACCTTCAGCGATGGTATGCTTTTTACGTGGGCTTAATTCCACCAAAGTTGCAGCTCGTTTAGAAGGGCATGCCTTTTCATTTTTGGGGGATCTCACTTTGGGACCATGGGCCTTTGTAGTATAGGTTGGGCCTAAGCCCACTTGACTATACCACTTCAAATCCATCCTTTTTTTGACCCCTACCTTGAAAAGAGTAATATTGTTTAGCATCTTGGTGACCCACTTCGCCAAGATCTATGGGTCATTATTTGAGATTCGCACTTGGTGTAGCATTGCTGCTTTGACTTCACTCAGATATCTCAAGAATTGTCACTTCAGTGTTAGATTTAGAGCATCTAGCTCATTACACATTTCACAAGCTACTTCAATTTCCTCAAACAGTCTAGTCTTTCCTCAGTCATCCTGCCCATCTGACTCATTTGCCTCCAATAGTAACTTGTTACTCTGAGCAAAGTCTTCATTGTTGAATTTTATATTTCGAGGGAAACTCTTCCCATCCTTCTTCTATTCCGGTGTGTTAACAAAACTCAAGTTGCTGGTGACTTCGGCTTTTAGCCAATGAGCATATATCCTTGCTGAGACTCCATAAAAAGAGGTGAGAGTCACACAATTCCCAAATTTGCACCTTCAAGTAACATGGTCTAGCATTCCACACTGAAAATAGAAATTCGACAATTGCTCAAACTTATATTGAACCCATAACTCATCGTCCTCTCCATCGAAGAAAAAATTGGCTGAGATTGGGTCTTTCACAGCGATATCAACTCAAAATTGTAGATAGCTATGAACTACCACACACCTTCTTTTGATTGTCTTTTTAAAAACTAACCCCACTTTGTTACCATTCTTTTCTGTCATTCTTTCTTGCACCATTGCTGGGGGTAGTCCATAATTTGCATCCACAAGGTTGTTACATCAAAAGGGACATCCTTCAAAACTTTGCCTTTCGGCCATGGTTTTAAGATTAAGTGAGCTCCTTATAAAGACCAAGTACGGTTCTTAAAAATATAATTTCTATCGCCTTTGGTTCGAAAACTGAACTTGAAGATTAAGTTAATCTCTTGAAAATACTAGTCACTACAAGTTTTCCTCCATAAATCCTTTCTGCTTTCGCTCCCCCTTCATCCGGTTTAGGCTCCAAACTTAATCCCCTCAAAGAGTTTTGTATAGAGAAAAGTATGTTGTGTTGACTTTCCATGCTTTCTGATCCCAGATACTTCACCAAAGAAAAGAAAAAATGACCTCCGAAGCTAGTCTGTTTGGAGACAAAATGGAAGGTCTCCACTAGTTTAGAGATATCTCCATAGAAAATAAAAATTAAAACACGCTCTTGGGCTATACATGGTAGAAGTTGGAGTTTGATTCAGATGAGGAGCAATAAGTTCACATTAGGTTGGGGAAACAATGGGTGGCAGTGCAGACAACTTGGGCCTAATGTCTACCATTCCATAGTCTTTTGTTAATTGAAGAGAGTTAAATCATATATCTAATCAAATATTATAATTTTAGATAAATCAAATATTAGAATTATTTTTATATGAGTTTTAGGTTTTTGGGCTCACTCAAAATGTTACTTGCGATACTTGGGCTTGAAATATGACTCCCCGTAAGCTAATAAATTAGAGCATTGGGCTATTGCGTTTACTTGAATTTTAACGACAAAATAAAAAGCTGAAAGACATTATGTGGTTACATTAGATTTCTTTATAAAGAGCTATATATTAGGGTATATCTTCATATTAAACAGTCCTCTCATGTTTTAAAAAGGCCGAAAAGCCTAAAACCCAATCAAATCTGCTTGAAAAAGTCAGGCTTAAATTCAGTCCAAACCTAATATGTTTCGAACCTAAAACTGTCCAATTGCATCTTGGACTAGCCTTTAGATTTTTTGTATAGACTTGGTCCAAAGTCCAATCTTTTGGACTACCCGACGAGTTGGCCTGAAGTCCATCCATTTGGACCGCCTTCACCCTGGCCTTTTATAATTTATTTATATGTTTAATTAACTATTGGTCCAAATCATAAACCACATCAAATTAACAAAAAAAAATAAAAACTAATTATCTATATTATGTATGCATAGATATGTTTAACAACTATTTATATGAATTCTAGAAATTGCTATATAATTGTATATAATAAGATCAAATTTATTATATTTGAAAGATGAAACTTATAATTTTTTGTTAGAATTTAAATTTATGACGTATTTTGAGTGCATAAAAATATCATAATATTAATTTTTAATTTTATTTGTTATTTAATATATTTTAAATAAAATAATAATTTTAAATTAAACTTTGGGCTCCAAATTTGTGACTAAATATTAAACTCCAAGTCCGAGACAAATACTCAAGTCCAAAATCCGGCTTGATACCCATAAGGTTGAATACGGAGCCTTAAAATTTAGCATATTGACCCAACTCAGATTCTTTATCCAGTTTGAACCTGCATGAGCTCAAAATTGACAGCTCAATTTTACACCAGTAGTTAAACTTCCATATATTTTTTCTAATTTTTTTTATTCATAATCATTACCAAAAAAAATATTAATTAAATACAAATTCGTTTATATCATATATCTACAAGATATATTAAATTTATTTTGTTAATTTAAAAAAAAAAAGCTTTTGTTGATTTATCATTATGAAATCAATTGAAAGTTGTAAAGTAAAACCATAGTGCTACTCTTCTCTATTCTTCTATTTTCATTCCACGATCATCTTCTTCTCCACCACCACAAGCACCACGACCACCATCATCATCATCATCATCATCATTATTATTATCGAGGTGGAGTTACATTATGAGAATTTACCGCTCTTTTGTTTTGCTTGTAAGAATATTGTCATGGGCTTTCTTCCTGTCGGTTAGTAGAATGGAAGCAAGGAAATGCTAGTAAGCAGAATGTCGTCCTTAATAATGCATTTTCGATTTTGGAGGGAGTTGACCCTAATAGCAAATAGTTGGATGGAGTGGAGACTGAAAGTTTCATATTGACAGATGTTGTGGTATATTTTAGATCAACTCGCAAGTGATTTCACAGATTTTAAAGAACAAGGATTATGACTTCACCACTATTACTCATATTTAGTCATAATGCAATATAAATTCATAGGTTAACCCCCCTTTTAACCACAAATGACTAGAAGTTGATTTCTCAATGCTTTCTAATCTAGCAAGCACAACGTATTTAATTATCTCTAATCTAAATATGAAAATTTAAGTCCTAAGACATGCAAACCCAATAAGATCTTGTTAAAGTTGTCACTAAGGCATGCAATATTTCTCTAAACATGAATTTTATTGCCCATCCAAACTTATATCCCTTATTTCTAAGCCAATATAAATACTTAATCAATCCACCTTTTCATGGAAGCATTAAGAACTACAATAAAATATTAACCTTAAACATGAATCAAACTTAAATATGCATTAAACACTAAATATTCATAATAGGGTTACATCATAATCCTCCTATAAAAATTAGCTAAATATGATTTCTAAATTATCCATCAAATTATAAAGAAATAACATAGATTAAATAGCAAGAAAATAAAGAGAAAAGGAATCAAATCCAATATTGATGGCTGCTGGAATTTATCCTTCAAACTTCAATCCTTGGCTTATCCAAACTATGATCAAGGTAGCAAGTTGACTCCTCCAATGGTTTGGCCTAACCTCCTTGTACCTTGTTTTGTGTAGCACAACTTTGCTATGAATTAACTAACAAAAACTGAACAAAAACCTAAAAGAAAAGCTTTGCTGCCGTGAGGAAAAGAGAAGAGGGAGAGGTGCTGCAAAGGAAAGGAAAGGGATGCTGAAGAGATGATGGTGATCTTTTAGCCTTCAAGGTACTCATCTATTTATAAGAAATGTTTAGGAGAGGTTTAACCGTATGGTACCTCTAAAACCTAAAGAATATAGGAGATAGCATGCAAAGCACAATACCAACTCCTACATTCTCAACATGGCCGGCCACACCAAGAGTAAGGATGTATTTATGTCTCATGTTCACATTAGGAATAGAGATACTTTCCTTATTTTGTTAGAAATCATAATCAATCTCTAATTTTCCTTCCTTTTATCCCAAATATTATTCTAATTAAAATAATTAGAATAATATGACCTTCCATGTGTCATGTTATGTGGCAAATTCGGACACATGGTTGATATGTGGTGACAAGGCAGTCCAATCACAATGGTAGTCTTAGTATGCATAAAACTTTCCTTTTTTTTATCTTTAATGATCGACAGACAGATTCCAAGTACACTTTGGGTGACCAAATGAATTCCGAATTCTGTGATCTTTCTTGAAAACGTTAGGTATGTGTCTTATATTTCCAGAAATATATTGATTGCACAATTTGGACATCAGAAAGACACTCAAATCCTCATTTTTACGAGACAATGTAAATCTGCCGCAACTGATGAATTTGTTGAATTTGTAAATCAAAATGGCACTGATTGGCCAAACCATTTGCAATGAAACTTTTCAGAATTGAATCCTATTGAATCAGGAATCATTAACAACTAGAATCGAACAAAAATTATAAGTGTGGCTCCATATATGATTTTCTCAGTAAATGTTGCGCAGAAATATGGTAATTCTAGCATTTGTCTTTCTTTTACTGAAAGTAAAAAATATAGTAATTAAGTATTTTTCATTAACAATTAATTATAAACTAGCTCAAATTCAATATAAAAGGTGGCATAAAAATATTAACATTTTATGCCTATCAACTGATGATCCGACAATGAGGGCTGGAAAGGCTATAGAGGTTGCGGTTACACAGGTTATAGGGGAGTGTCCTACTTAGCCCGTGGTACTAGTTGATTTTGGCATTACTCAAACAATTGAGAAGAGCTAAGATTTGTTTGTTTCAAGGACAGAGTTGGTTAAGAACTTGCATGTTATCATACAACATGCCACGGATAGGGAGAGTTTTGAGCCTTCGATTATGGTTACCACTAAAAAGCAGAATAATTTAAATATTGTTCCTTTTTTAGGAGAAGGGGCGGTGTTTCTTTTGGCTATTGTGGAGCATAACTCCGATGATGGTGTTGGGGAAGCGAGGGAAGAAGCCAAAGCACATGGGAAGCCGAATAAGTAAAGATGCAGGTCTTTCTAAATCGACCTCCCGGTTGTCCATTTTACCTTTGCAATGAATTGTTTATTTTGGAATTGTTGGGGTATTGGGAACTCAAATACTAGATTGGAGATTTGTAATTGGTGTTCGATTTATAAATTTGCTTTGCTTTGTATTGTTGAGCCTCTGGTGGGCTTTGATTCCATTCTTGGTTCATTTTGGGATTCTTTAAATCTTGCGCATGGCTGCTATAAATCAACGAGGTACTTCTAAACTAACTATTTGGGTGTTAATTTCTTCTCTGGTTTCTAATTATTCTATTCTAAACTTGGATGAGCAACATGTTTCTTTAGAGGTTTTTTTGGGAAGACAATTGCATGCTTTCACTTTTGTTTATGCTTTTGGTTCTTATGTTAAGTGTTGTTCCTTGTGGAAGTATTTGATGAATTTTTTTGCTTCTTGTGTGCTTCCTTGGTGTATTTTGGGTGATTTTAATGCTTTGTTACGTGCTCATGAAAAAACGAGATTAGCTCCTCTTCAAATTGCTTATGATGAATTTAGACATGCTATTATTGCTTCTAATCTGGTTGAGGTTGATACTAAAAGGGGTGTAATTTACTTGGTCTTGTAAATTTGCTTCCTCCTTGGTGCAAAGTAAACTAGATAGAGTTTTTTGTTCTGATGGTTGTTTGGATTATTAGGGTTCAGTTGTGTTTTGTTCTGGTTTGGCTTTTTAGATGTTCCAATCATTGGCCATTGTTGCTTTCTTTGTCTTCTTTGTGTCCTCTTGGTCCTCGGCTGTTCCGGTTTCGAAAGATGTTGATTGTTATGATGGTTTTCTTTCTTAAATTTGAGATGCTTGGTGTTTGTCTATTGGGGGTAATCCTATGTTTAGGGTTATTGATAAGCTTCGGCGGGTGAAGTTAGCTCTCAAGACTTGGAATTCTCAAGTTTATGGTAATGTAGCTACTAATATTCAAGTGGTTTGAGATCTACTTTATGCTATTCAAGCTCCGTTGGAGGTGGTGGGATTTTCTGAAGCACTTTTTCAAGAAGAATGTGTTGTTCAATCTTGTTCAGATTCTCTGCTTTCTTCTTAGGAGAAAATGCTCCATAAAAGTTTATATGTGAAATGGTTGCAACAAGGTGATATAAATACAAATTTTTTTCATTCTCTTTTGAAAGTTCAGAAAGCTGCTAAATGTTTGGAGACTCTTTCGATTAATGGTATGATTACTTATGATAAGCAATTGATTGAGTATGAGTTTATTTCCTATTTTAAGAACCATTTTGCTGAAATGGATTCTTTGCGGTTGCCAAATCTTGAGGATGTCATTCCTAGAATTGTTACTTCTGATGAGAATGCCAGGATGATTTCGGTTCCTTCATTCATAATGGTTAAGGTGGCAATTTTTTCCTTGGATCCTAATAGCACTCCAGGTCCGGATGGTTTCACTGGGGTTTTCTTTCGGACTTGTTGGGAGGTGATTGGTAAGGATGTTGTTGCTGCAGTTATATATATATTTTGTTTCTAGTAAGATTTTCTCGAGTCTTAATTCAAGTTTCATGGTTTTTCTTCCAAAGTCTTTGGAAGCTAATACTGTTGAGAAATTCTGGCCTATTGTTTTGGGTAACTTTTTAAAAATTTTTCTAAGTTGCTTATTGATCATCTTGCTGTGATTGCTAGTCATGTGATCTTGGATAATCAGTTTGGTTTTATCCGAGGGAGGAATATTCAATATTGTATTGTTGTTGCTTCAGAGGGTGTAAATCTTCTAAATCATAAGGTCGTGGGGGTAACATTGCTATGAAGATTGATATTTAGAAGGCCTTTGATTCTATGCGGTGGGATTTCATTTTGGAGGTCTTGAATAGGTTTGGTTTTTCTCGTACTTTTTGTGCTTAGATTGCATATATTTTTTACTCTGCTCATGTTTCTACTTTGTTGGATGGCTCTCTGAAAGGTTTTCTTAGCTACTCTCGAGGTGTTTGTCATGGAGATCATTTATCGCCTATTATTTTTGGATTAGTTGAGGATTATTTGAGCAAATGGTTATTGCAGCTTGTTGTGGTTCATAAGCTCCAGTCAATTGGGATTAATGGGATTGCAGCTCCTTCTCACTTGCTGCATGTGGATGATGTGTTGCTGTTTTGTCATGGTTCTTTGGCGAACATTAAATTGATTAAAGCTATTTTTGAGCATTATGGTTTGATTTTTGGACAGAAGGTTACTTGGAATAAGTTCAATGTTTATTTTGGTAAGGGTTTTTCTAAAATTCAGCAATTAAGGATTTTTAATATTTTGGGTATGAAAATTGGTCAGTTGCCTTTTAAATACCTCTGCATCGCTCTTTTTTTTTTTTTGGGGGCTCCAAAGCTTTCTTGTTTTCAAGATAATACTGATAAAATTATTGCTTAATTTTCATCTTGGCAAAATCGGTCACTCTTTTATGCTGGTAGGATTTGTCTGGTTCTTCATGTAATTACTTCTATGTTTATGCATACATTTATGATCTATAAATGAAATTTTGCTTTGCTTAAGAGTTTATGTGGTGAAATGTGAAATTTTATATGGACTAGTTTTGTGGATAAATCTAAGCCAGTTATTGTGGCTTGGAATTCTTGTTGCAAGTTGCTGCATTGTGGTGGATTAGGCTTGAAGAATTTGTTATTTTTAATAAGGCTTTTCTTGCTAAAATGATATGGAGGTTTTTAACTAATGACTCCTTTGTTTTTCATTTTTTGAGAGCTCATTTCCTATTTTGGCTTCATAAGGGTTATGCTCATTATCTTTCTTAATCTGTTTGGCCAGGTTTTAGAGATCTATATTTGGAAATCATGGGTAATTCTAAATGGATTGTGGGTCCAAGTAGTAAAGTTCACTTTTGGAAGGATAGATGATTGGATGATATCTTGATTGATACTATTTCTGCTCTTGTAGACAATAGTGATGTTTTGATTTCAGATTTATTGGATCATCACAGATTTTGGTCTTTTAATTCGAATTTTCGGAGTAGGTTCCCTACTGTTGTGGATTTGGTGTCCAAGATTAAGTTTTCAATTTCTTCTGATATATTGGTGTAGTCTATTGCTCGGGATGGAGTTCTTTCTCCAAAGGCTTACTATAATTTCTTAATCGGTTCAAAAGTTTGGTAGAAATGGAAGTAGGTTATTTGGGCTAAATTTTTGCTTCCTACCAAGTCGGTTTTGTGCTAGCGCCTTCTACATAATTGTTTGACTAAGCTGGGTTATAATTTATGCTCCAGTTGTTCTCTTTGTGGCTTGGCTGGGGAAAATGTGCAACATCTTTTCTTGGAATGTGTTTATGCTCGTTCTATTTGGGACTTCATTGCTTAGCATTTTTAGTATCAGGTTATATCTTTCTTCTTTTGAAAGTTTGATCTCTACTTCTTTGGATTCTGCTTTAAGTTCTCAAATTCGATTTCTCCTCTTTTCGGCTATTGTGGTTGGGTTGTCTGTGATTTGGTTTGCTTGTAATAAGTTGGGATTTGAAGAGGTGCAGCTTCATTTTTATCAATCTTGGATTTTTATTCAGCGATCTAATTTTGAAGCTAATGGTTTTCATAATGGTCGTATGCACAATTCTATTTTGGATTTGGAAATTTTAAAGGTTTAGGGGTGGCTTCTTGTCCAATGAAGTCTCCAAACGTGGTTCTTGTAATTTGGTATGCACCTTTTCCAAGTTGGTTGAAATTTAATACTAATGGTATTGCTTTTGGTAGTCTTGGTCAGACTGGTTGTGGAGGGGTAGTTCGTAATTGTAGAAGATTTATTAAATGGTGTTTTTGGGCTTCTTTTCCTTTTTGTTCTACTATTGAGGTTGAAATTTAGGCAGTAATCAAAGTTTTAGCTTTTGCTAAATCTTTTGGTTGTGATCATATTTGGGTGGAATGTGATTCTACGGCAGTATTTCATTTGTTGTCTGCCAGGTCTCTTCATGTTCTCTAGTCTGTTTTTGTTGCTTGGACTCGTGATTTGCAGTATATTGATTCCATATTCTTCTGGGTTTTTCATATTTTTTGGGAAAGTAATATTGTAGCATATGTGCTTTCAAAGCGTGCTCTCTCTGTTGATAGTGTACTCTAGAGTTTTTCTCTTCGTGATAATTGTTGGTTGGCTCACTTTGCAGACATGTAGAGGGATATAACTTATATATTTTCCTAGAGGTCTAGGGTGGTTTTGTATCTTTTCTTTAGGATGTTTCTCTTTTTCCTTTTTCTAGCTTGTCCTGTATGGTTTTTTCGGTGGAAGTTTTAATGAAGTCAGCATATTTTAGTCTTAAACATTTGTTTTGTTCTAAACTTTATTTTTTCTTTAATATTAATATGACTGGTTATGATGGTTTAGAAGTGTCTGTCTAGCAGAGATGTCATTCTTTCTTAGTCAGTAACTATCTTGTGATTATTATTATTATTATTATTATTATTTTCTGTTTGATTTTATTCTCTTTCTCCTCTTAATCTAATCCACTTAGTTCAGGTTCAATTGTACAAAATCATTTATATGTTGAACCATACCAACATATATACGAATTAGATAAAAATCCAAACAATATATTAACATAACGTGATTGAAATGTTCTCAACGGTCAAGCAGAGAAATTAACATACTTATAAATACTTTTTTAAGTATATATTATTATATAAATATTTGCAGGTTTTTCAATGCAAAGTTTAACTAAAATATATTTATTATTTTATTATTATATAAAAAATTAATATATTATTTTAAAATTTAATTTAAATTAAATTAATTTTGTTAGGTTTATAACAGTACATTTACAATTTTTTCTGACATATGCAATTAGTATTGTATTTTTAATTTAAAATATTTTTTTAATAATAATTAGACAATAATATAATAGTAATTATATATTTTTTTAAAAACTGCAAATGTATTACCATAAATTTAAAAAATTAAATTAAATTTAAGTGGAACTTACTGCTGCAGTTGAATTAACCCTTATATAAATATTTTCACTTTTTTCAAGCTAGGTCGCACATTGCACAATGAACATCGTGGCGTATCAAGAAATACTAAATTGCTCTTATTAACAGTATCATACATAAGAGAGAGGAGAATTGTATTTACCAAAAAAAAAAAATAGTGAGGAGAATTGTTTATCAGTCGGTTTTGATAGGTTGAAATTTGATGGTCAGCTGTTCATGTTTGTTCGCAAAATTTTTATTATTTTTTTTAAACCGTCGATTTCTGTCAGCTCCGATCGATTTGGGCCAGTTTAGATATTTGTATTATTGGGCTGTTTTAGATTTAATTTACCACTAACGGCTTTTCAGTCTGTTTTTTTAACACTGATTTTTGAGGCCTTTTCATATCTTTTGAGTCCAAAATGATGTTTTTAAAGCTTTTGGTTATTTCTATATAAACATTCTAAAATAAAAATATTTTTATTTGATTAAAATAAAAATTATT